>VYZR01125367.1:2332-14382 GCA_013400675.1 Oxylabes madagascariensis
AAAATTAATTTATAACTGCTGAAATATTGAATATGGAATAAAGGGGTTTGGTTTCTCCTATCCAGTTAAGACTAATACTGTATTTTTACCATAAAAAATGGAATAAGTTAGTAGTCGATTCAGTGATGGAAGAGGGTTTAGTGTGCAGTTCAGATTTTAGTTGTATAAATAAAACATCTCTATTCTTTTAAAAGAAGAAAACATCAATTAAAACATAGGCAGTACATTGTCTAATTCTTGCAATCTTTCCTTCCCTTTTCTTGTTTTTTGGTAGTATTAGATTATGGGTTTAATTCTTCCCTACAGACAGTCCTCACTGTTCGATGCAGATGCATGAGTTCATTGGTTTCAAAGTAAAAATCTTCACAATAAATACTGGCGGTGATAGTAAGAGAAATTAACAGTCATAATTGCACGACTGTGTGTAACTGTGTAGTGTTTTGACAGCTTGGCCTTTAGTTTTAATTCTTGTTAATGTCATTGGGAACCATCACTGAGCAGAGCAGTGGAGTGAAGCAGTCAGAGGCTGAAAATCTGACATTGCCCCAGGGACTGGGGACAATGCTTAGCAGCTGAGTTTTGCCTGTTCAGCTCATATATTATTAGGTGTAAATAGTACATTTCTGGTGCCTCACTTATGATCTTGGATTTTTGAAGACAAAAAGCAGGACATTTGAAAACCCTCAGGCTTCCACGAGAGATTTCCAAGGAGAAGCAGGCAGCGCTGCAGGGGCTGTATGTGATAGGTGGTTCCTGAACTGTCAAGATGAGAATTGAGTTCTGTAATATACTGCTCAGTGACAGGGATGTGTAGTTGTGTAACTCTATATGAAAGAGGACAATACATAGTTTATTCTTTGATTGTCATGCTCTTTTAAATTTATATTTCCATTTAGTTTTGCCTCACAGAGATAGTTACTTTAAAAGATTATTCAGTATCACACTCGCTGAGAAAAGTCTTTTTTTTATTCATCCATTCCTCACTGTCTGTGCAAGATGCCATCCAAATAAACCTGCCCAGAGGAATTCCTGAATGTCTGTTCTAACTTTGCCTATCCAGGCTTTGTATTGGAAACAGTATAATCCATACCTTTGATTTAGAATAGGTTTTGGAAGAAATAGGAAAAAGAGGGCTTGATCTTCCTTTTTTTTCAAGATCCATTAGTTAGTACTTGCAAAACTTAATGAACTGTCTTGCCATCGCTGATTATGGTGTGCAGTTAAAAGAATAATGTATATGAATGTGATTTGGGTATGGTAATGTAATCAAAAAAACCTTATGGAAACTCCAGAGCATTTAATTTACTCTTATTTTCCTGTCTCCCAAGTCTTTGCAGTACCACTTCAGCATTCAAAAATTATGATTGGATGATATGACCTTGGATTTAAAATACTGGATTTGATGCAAAATAAAACACAGGTTGATCAAGTGGGGTCTCTTGGTCTTCCGGGTTAAGTTCATCCCTCTGAACTTTAGCTAAGTGCTTGACAGCTAGCTAAATTGAGATACTGAATCTTCACGCTTGTTAACAAAGAAAAGTAGAAAACCTAGCAGCTCCAAAAGCTGATTTCTTCCCACTTTACAATAACTGCTGCATGAATTGCCCTCTCGAGAGGACGATTTATCTCTGTGAACTATAGAGATTGCCAGTTTCTAACATAGTAATTTTAACTCAGTGAATGCTTCCCATTATGCCACATTGTTGGCTGTCTTCATTTTAGATTTTAAGTTGTGTTAGATCACATTAAAGGCCTCCTTCTCTCCACAGACTTCTCATTTTTAGTCATTTGATTTTGCTAACTTGATCACCAAGGGAATAGCAGCAGCATGTGTCTACCAAAAGCTAACTGTGCCAAAGCAGCAGAGACAATTAAATCATCTTTTGAAGTCTTGGGAGCTCAGCCAGGCCTGGTTTCTTGTTCTACAAGAAGATTTCCTTTCATCTTAAAAGACCAATGTCACCATGCTTGGTTAAGCAAGGGGATTGATGGCTTTGGAGACTCAAATCCTCAATCGGGCCAGGCTGCTGCCCTGGATGTTGGTGATGCCCAGCTAGTGCCATGCCTCTGAGCTGAAGAGCATGTGTTGGAAGAGGAGGGTTTATAGCTCTTCAGGCCTCAGTTCTCCACTCAGCTTCCATCAAGGGTTCCATCTGGCCCAGTATGGAGCATTGCTAAGTGGGGATGACTCTTTGTTTATGGGTACTTTTGGCAGGGACTTGACACAAGCTGAAGGCAGCTGCATGTCTTCTGCTATTCAGGCTCTGCCCATTGCCAGGGAACAGGTTCCTGCTCAGACAGACTGTTATTTTGGGCTTGGGCTCTCTCTGTAAATTCTTTGAGGAATCTAATGTTCTGGGTGTTTTGCTGTGCATGTAATTGGACTTCCTGGTTATTTGCAAAAAACATGAAGTCTGACAGCCCCAGAATTAATAGAGCCTGGTTTTCAGTGAATCCTGTTTCATGGTTGATTTATTTCTTAATCTAATTAATCAGCTAGAAATATTATAAGACTGTGGTGGGAACTGATGTCTTGTAAACATCAGAGTCCAGTGTCAGGAGTGAAAGTTGTAATGTCCTAATGCAGGAAACATTTTGCTGAGCTTTTCTATCTCTTTACTAAAGAATCTGTAAGAGAAGAAAATATTTCATACCACTTTCCTTCTGTAGATCTTCTGGTGTCTGAGGAGGGTTTGTCTCTGGTTGTTTCCTTTAGCAGGCTGCTGATAAAGTCTCTCTGCTCTGCTGTTTGATCAGTGTTTCCAAGGAGGTGCAGTATATTGTCTAAGGTTTGAGGTGTGTTTTCCTTCCTCCTGCCCCTCCAGCTTTTGGCGGGACTGCTTGGATGTCTGTAGTGGTAGCAGCCCAAAAGCAAGACAGACTTTTACATTCTAGTGAACGTCAGGACCATATCACTGCAGTGCTGGGCAATGCAGAAGCAAGGCAGAGGAGACAGTGCATTGATTGAAGAGATCAGCATTTAAGGATAAGGTGTGACAAGTGTGTGTAACTGCTGATGAGAATAAAATAGGGATGGAAGATGAGAATAATAGTGAAAGATGATGAGCTATTACATAGACTTAGTTTTGTGGAATTACTCAGCCCTGACCTACCTAATTGATTGATTGTATGAAACAAATCAGATGGTAAAATAGAGCTGATTTCTTTTCTTCTCCTTAGTGGTTACCAGTTGGGAAAGCCCCGTAGATTTTTTGTCAGAAACAGAGCACATGCACAAAGGGGTATCCATAAAAGGAATGTAGTGAGGATATCGAAAGCAGAGGATGGTAGGAAAAGGTAATTTAAATTGAATGACTGTTTGAGGCTGCAGAAGGACTGTAGAGTAGTCAACAGTACGTTGTGTAGGACAATATGTAGGGAAGAAATCAGTGTGTGTGCCCTTGCTGGTGTTTCTGTATCTGATGGCTGCCAGGAACAGGCAGGGCTGTGTGAGCAGCTGGGGCTTTGCTCCGTGCAGGACGGCCTGGCTGGCAGCACGGCTGCCTCTGCACACTTCCTTTCCTCCCACTGGAGGAGCAACTGTTGAGTTTAAAGAAAAACAATGGTTCTTCTAAAAGTGATAGCCCTTGCAAAGAAGCCTGCTTTTCGTCACAGGACAAGTCAGAGGCTTGGCTTCAGACAGCTGGGGTTACAGCAGAGCTCTGCTCCAGCACAGGGCTGAGAAGCAATGGACAGAGCAGAAGGGGCCACCTGGTCCCTGTGTGCTTGGACCTGCTTTCCTCACCTCTCCCCTGCAGGGCAAAGAGTCCCTGCTGCTACAAGAATACTGTAAGAGATTTGGGAAATGGTTTTTAGTAAGAAGTGTGGGACTAAGGCAATAGCATAGCCCGCTATCTTTTTCTCAGTAATGTTGTTCAAGAGATTCTCATCTACTACGAAAACCCTGATCACAAATTTTGAGGTAAATGTATGAGTTTCCTTCTTGAGCCTCATGGGTACATGTCAGCCACACACTCTTGAGTGTATATTTAAAAATATAATAATTTTTGTTCACAAGTAAGAAATAGGAAGCTCTGGGGTGCCACAGGAGTGGGGGGATGCTCGTCTGGGAGAGGATCTGTTGGTGGCCCATTGGGTTAGTCTTGCTGGAAGGTGGAACGTGACTTAGTTGACTGAGGGTTGCTGTTGGTGTTTTACTTCTCCTGAAAAATTTCTAGAGCTTTCCATCTCCTGAGCACAGCAGGCATCTGCACAATTACTGCGGCATGATGCAAAGAGGAGGGGGGAGAAGTGTTGACTGTGGGATCCTGACAAACATTATTTAAACCATTGCAGAAGTGCAGCAGATTGACTCCCTGGCCGTCACTGCCGATAATGCTGCTCACAGAGCTTGTCAGCATTCCAGCTCCACGTTTTTATAACCATTTAATTACTGCCTGTATTGAATATAGCTGGAATTCACCATTGCAGCTAATGCTCTGGAAATGCACTGTAGACTATAAGAAAGTGAAGAATTTCAAGAAGAAAGTGAAGAATTTCAAGGAGGTAGACAGGCTGTAATGAGTTTGCTCATCCTGTTAGGTAACATCTTTTTAACAGCCCCAATAAACATTCTGTTTGTTTTCTGTTTGAGTGTTTTTTGTTGTTTGGTTTCGTTGGGTTTTTTGTTTTTAGGATACAGTGTCCTTGATTTGATGAAGTTTTCTTTTCCATTAAAATCATGATCCCTTTCTCAAAACTTAACTTGACTTTATATTATTAAATATATTTTGTCTTTAACTTTCTTCCAACTCCCCAGGCCTGCCAGAAGGTGGGGGTGGCCATGCTGTGGCCCAGCATGGACACCTCATTCCTGTTTTATCCAAGGCTTCCATTTGCAGAGAACGCTAAAACCCTACTGCCACAATTTGATCTGACTGTGATGGGTGCTGAGCTGCTGTGAAGTGACCTGAAAATACTGGTTAGAGAGTGCTATGAATGTTATAAAGGTCAGGGAGACAATATTTCTGTGTAACAGTAGATAGAATTCCTGACATGAACGTGTTGGCATCATTCACCAGAGTACAACACGTAGCTCATGGGATGCTTCTGCCCTTGCTGCTGTGCTTTCCCACAGGGACAGCTCTCCAAGCTGCACAGCACAGCCTGGGAGTTCCCTGCAGCACCTGTTCCAGCACAGGGCGCTGCCAGGGTGGGAGAGGTGCTGGGGTCCAGCATCAGCTGCTGCTCCTTGTCTGCAGCCTCTGCACAAAGCAAAGGGCAGCCTGGCTCGGCAGCACTGGTTATCTCTGTGCCTCCTGTTTCCTCCTTCCCCTCCTTAGCAGAAGAGTTTAGAGGCTGCTGCTGTGGGAAGGAAAGGGTAAGAGGGAGGGTGAGGTGTTTTGGGCAGGGAGGGAAGAGATTGGCACTCACTGGGTGGGTGAAAGGGGTGTGCAGTGCGTGCCCATGGCAGGGAAGGCAGCAAAGGGGCTGGGGCACATGCTGGCTGAAGGGTAGATTGCTGCTGCTGCTCAGTTCCTGACAGAAGAACAAACGTAGAATTGGTGCCAGGGGTTGAGGAGTAGGATCACTGTGATCAGGTAACAGCTGCTGGAGGAATGGGGAGCCAGAAATCTCTGACAGTACCCTAGGACATGGCACGTGTTGAAAAGATGCATGTGCATCAGTGTACATTTATAAATGTCTGTGTATTACTGTATTGGCTTGTGTGTGAATTGTTGCTCTGTTGTATATCTGTTGCCACTGAATTATCTCATTAACACTTTTGTTGAAGAGGGCTTTCTGGTCGTTGATCATTAGTGTCACTGCATGCTAAACACAAATCCTATAAACCTCAGAGTGTGAGCCAGGTCTAATGTTTGAAAGCTAAACTGAGATCCAGGGATTGTGCTGTCAGTCTGAAAGAATCCTATGAGTCTCCTAGTCCTGCCTCTGAAGGTGATGATGATTTGTCCCTTCAGTGGACTAAGACAAGGCAGTGCAATATAAATAGTGTGGAAAACAGTCTGGAGGAAGCTGAAGTGACCTAGAAGTACTCTGTTTACTGGCATATACTTCAGAACTGGTCTGCCCTCTTTGCAATTGATAGACTTGTACATTCTCTAATCTATCATGCATTTAATGAAAGAGGTACAGAATAACCCTTGGTAAACAAAGAGTGTATACAGCACTCCAGTATTCTCAGCTCCTAACTTGGGATGACTAGTGGGCCATTATTACCCACCAGAATAAGTTTCTAACACTCTCTGTGGTGGAAGAGATGTAAATGTCAAAGAGATATCTCTGCCACAAGCTAGCTTAAAATCCTCTCCCAGATACTTATCTTTTTTTCTTAAATTCAATAACCAGTCAGGCAGATTCCTAGAAGGTTTTGCTTTGGGGTCTCAATCTGCCACCAGCTTTACTTCAGCCTCTTACAGCCTCTGAAAGGGGGGAAAATGTGGAACTGGTCTTTAAAGAGTTGTAGATGAGTATGGTATAAATATTGAATTATCAGTTTCTGATATGTGCTGAAATCTAGAGTTTCAGACTTGTCCTTTAAAAGCTGGAGCACAAAGCTACAACAGCAGTAAGCCCAAAGGTCAGAGTATTTATGTGAGTGATCTCTTTAGAAATACATGTTGATAATATTCTGATGGCCTTTGGAGTGCAAGATGAGAGAAGAGCCATCCTGACTGTAGGGACAGGGACAGGCTGGTGTTTGCAATCTGCACTCAGGTATCATGTCAGCACTAAAGCTGATGTCAAAGCTCTTTTCCAGTGGTTCCATTTGGGATATCTCTTGTTGAACTGGAGTTCAACAGCTACTCATGCTACTATATAACCTGCCAGAGTTAGTTTTCCTCCCACTTCCCATTTGTTACCTCTTTATAGACTATTCATATCTTCAGCTTTGACCATTTGACCTGAGCTAATTCCCACTAATGATGAACCCAGTGACTTTGGCAGAAATTGTAAATGACCTTGAGATCAGAAGCTCTTTGAGGCAGAAATTATTCTTGATATTTTCTTTCCCTCTCTGTGCCCATCAGTGCTGCTGCTGTAAAAAAAAGAAAAAAAAAAAAAAAAAAAAAAAAAAAAAGCAGCAGTGATATAATCTGATTGTGCTCTCTGCAAGTAGCGAGAGACCTGCCCTTGAGCTAAATAAAGCAAACAAGCCTCAAACAGATAGTTATCCCTGTTGTGTATCCCCAAGCCTCTGTAAAATCACAGATGTGGCTGAGAAGGCTGTGCTTTCAGCCCCTCATTTCAAAGGTACTCCCACACCAGAGCATAAAGAAAACCAGTTACACTAATGAAGCATACACATGTACTATCCTTTGCTTTCGGTCTGCAAGCCTTGCAAGCTGATTTACTTTTGCAACAGGATTATTTCCCAGTCTCACAGGACAGACATACAAGAAGGGTGGTTTTTTTCCCTTTTGTGTGAATTGGCCTGAACATGTGAGGCCAGGACAGAGATTGTGAGGTTCAGCAGAGCTGCTGTTAATCTGCACATGTATTCAGGACTTTTCATTATACGTGCCTCAAGGCCAGTCTGCCTGCCCATGCATCCTCTGCTGGGCATCCTCATCTGGCTAACTGTTCCCAGTCACTTGAGCTGTACTTGCTTCAGACAAATGCTTTTATGTCTATATTTATTTCTAAGAGCAGAATTCAGGCTACAGCTCCAGCGTGAAAACCTTTTATGCCTGAGGTGGTGCTGAAAGTTTATGTCTTGATGGAATCCCTACTTCGGAAGTAGGAGTGATAACAACGGAAAATTCTTGTTACTATTAATTGTGAAAGCATCCTAGCAACTGTATCACCCCACTCATGTTTTTTCAGTGTTTTAACAAACAGCACCTGCTGCTGCTGTCTCCGTTACAGGGAATGCAATGCAGCTGTAACAACACGGGGAGATACATGCATGATTTTTACTGTGGGCTCTTCTGCCTGCTTATTTCCTTGTCATGTCCCTATTGTCCTTTAACTTGTACTTGATTTCTAAGATCTTTGGGAGGGGACCAGCTTTTTGTTCTATGTTTGCTCAGCATCTGAGGCTGTCATGCCCCGGTTCCTCACTAATCCTGGTAAGTGGTCCAGTAGTACAAATGGCAAATAAAGTTGAGATACAAACAAATTAGCACTCTTCTCACTGATTAAACAAATGGTTTTCTCTGTGATGATTTGAATCGGGGTTGCATTTTATTACAGCCCTTTGAAGCTCAGCTTGAAATTGCCAGGGTTTTTTCCAGCCTCTGTTATCAGCCTCTTGTACTGGTTGACCAAAAAGTACTTGGCAGGCAGTTTGCAGACTTTGAAAAACAATAGGTTCCACTATTTTAACCTGGCTTTGACCTAACCTGAAACAGTCAAAACCGGCATTTAGCAAATGTGTTTTGATGTGCCGAGTCAACTTCACTTGCTGAAAGCAGTGCTGGGAGCAACCTGTGCCTCTCTTGCCCTACAGAGAGCTGGGGGAACTTTGCCGGCCCCAGCATCAGCATAGGGCCAGGACAGACTCAGTAGTTCTCTATAATAGGGCTTGAATGAAGCAGGGAATTACTTTACCCTTAAATTGAAGATTAATGTGATTTTTTTTTTTCTGGGACAGAAAACATTGCTTGTTTTCTTTAAGGATAAAGTGCCCACTGAAACGGGATTGTATTTACATTATTATTGCAGAGCAATCTGTGAAATAGGCTTTCTATGCCTCAGTAAAGAGCCATGACCCCTCACAGTTATCTTTTAAGCTGCGTGCTAAACCCAGGGGGGCTTATGGCTCAAAGCTAATGGGGATTTAACTTCTCATTGAAAAGAATTTGCAGCCTAACCCTATTTAGATGCTCTTTGCTCTCATTGATTGAATGCCCAGTCCACTGCAAGAAACCTAATAGAATCATAACTGTATGAATTTTCCAGCGGACAAAATGGATGCTGGGAAACTCTATGCAATATTTATTAGAAAAGGAGTTTGATCTTAAAAAGGCATTTTAAATCAAAATGTCAATTCAGAGTTCTGTTTTGTTTGTAGAGAAAGAAAAGAATTTGAATGAAGATGTATTTTTTAAAGCATTTCACAAAACCATTTCATGGAAAAAAATCCAGTTTCTGAAATCAGTATTTTTATGAGGATTTTCATTTCTTTCCTTGTTCACTGTGTTCATTAATTCGTTTTTGAGATCCCGTCTGTAGAATAATTTTAGATGAGGCTATTTAAAAGTAATAAACCTGCCCTCCTCCCAAGTATTTCTCACCCCAAATTGCATTATGCACTGAAGTTCCAGGAGGACCATATTCCATCAGGGATCATTGGCATTTTTAAGATACAGTAACTACAGCTCCTCAGGGATGAGAGTAGAAGAGCTGTCATCTTGGTAAGAGACCGAGATGCAAAGAGCAGCACACGATGCCATCCATGGTCCTATGGCAGCACAGCTGGGTTTCAGTCCCAGTCTTTTTCTGTGCATCAGTTCTGAGAATTTTCCATGCTTGCTCAAAGTGCAGGTGGTTTCTGAAAACCTTTTAGCCGATACTAATGACTAGTGTGCTTATTCTTTAATTGTTGATTGTTGTAGTTTGTTGATAGGATTTCAGTGGCTTATTCCTAGAGAAAACCATAATCCCTGGTAGAAAAGGGCTCCATTCAATTGGGAGCCAAAGAACTGAGGCACAAGGATGTGGTTTAATGTTTCATTGTCCGACTCCTTTCATCACCCTTCCTGCATATACAGTCCTGTTTCCTTTACCCCTTGAAATACAAGGGGTGGTGTCATGTGAGCTCTTCTCTCCCTCCCAGTGCCTCAGCAAGCAATCTATCTGCTTTAGGTAGTTTTCTTCTAGCCTGTAGATGAGCCAGGAGATAGGTGTACAGCCAAACCTCATTCCAGGTCTGCCACTGTCCTGCTGGGTAATCTTGCAAATGACTTTAGGTAGAGGCAGTGTGAGGCTGTGTTTGGACTTCAGAACCAGGCAAAAGTGCTCTTGAGCTATGTAAAAACAGAGTTACTGCATTATGCCCATGTCAGAAATATTCATCTCAGTTTCCCCTAATCGGTTTAGGATTTGTGTTTGCCATTGAACTTCAATAGTGTTTGTATTCTTTCCTCCCTTCCTCCTTTCCTCCCTTCCTCCCTTCCCCATATGGATAAATATTCATAAACTCTGGTACTTGAGGATTCTGGATATGGCCATTGGCCTGTCCTGTTGATGAGGTTGCAAACTAAAGGATTCCCCAAAACAAGGACTTTTGTAGTGATCTGATGCCTTTTGGTGCACAGCCCAGCCACAGGAGTTACAGCTAGTTCTTAGCTAAATGCATGCCCTGAGTTTGTTCATTTTCAAAGCTCTTGGTATTGAAGAATGAAAAGGGTGAACTGAAACTTTGCAAGTGATTGCAGCTCTGCTCTTCAAAATAAATCCTGGAGATCTTACAAGGTCTTCAAAGGTCTTCTCATAGGGAGAAGACAGATGTTGCAAATCCAGTTTTCACTGGCACTAGGATCTCTTTGAGTTGTTCAAACAGGAAAAGTAATGTAGGTAGAAATTGAGTGTAATGCTGAGAGCTCTGTCAGTGACTGCATGACTTTGAGGAAGGCAGTTTAACTTGCTTGTGTCAGTTTAGCCATCTGTAAAACAGGTACAATCATACACAGCATAATAATTTCCCTCTCAGTGAGTGCCATTTTCAGTCTACCCTGTACTACTTAATGATTTGTGTGCCTGCTGAAATAACAGCATCCTCTAAAACCGTAATACCCTTATGTATTTTTCACATAATCACTAGCAGTTGAAATATTTGTTCTGACACTTGAGATTACTCATGTAAATAGAAAAATTACAGCATGCTGGCAATGCCAGACACCTTGAATTCCATCTGAGTGTGTGGGTGATGGGAGAGGGATCTATAAATACTGACAGAGGCAAGGAAACAAACATGAGCAGCACACAAAAAATTCTGAATCAACTTATTACTGAGACTTAGGTAAAAGGTTTTAAAATATAGTGTCAATTTTGGGTAAGAGAAGGCCCTTAGAAATCTGAGTGCCACAGTTCCATTGAAGAAATATATTTTGCTCCATTTCTCTGCTTTACATCAAATTACATTTTTCTGTTGTAGTTTTGAGTAGGGATACCTACTCCTAATACCATTTGAGTAAAGCACTTTCTTTTTTTTTTTTTTTCCCTGTTAAACTTAGGGAACATTCTACCTTGGGAACAAGCAGAAGCTCCAGTTTGGTTATCAGTGAGTGACTCACAGGTCCCACAGTGCTTTTTCTCAAAATGTGACTGCTAATTTCCATGTTCAGCTCCCAAATTGCCCGTTTCAGATGTTTTCCACTTCCATTATGAAAGATCTGTATAGTTCTAATTGCAGAGTTCAGTGTCACATAACAATGTAGCAGATGAGCTGTGTCACATTTTACTTAAAAATGAAGTAGGTTAGATGGCTACAGCCTTCAGGTTTTGGCAGTAGTTTTTTCAATTTGTAGTTTATTTGGTAAGAGACTATTGTGCAATGTAGCTGCTCCCTGTTCTCCACTGAGTCCTGTTTCTTTTGAGTACAAGCTCTTCAAGATAGTATCAGTGTCTCCTAGATCAAGCTATAAGCATCTTCTTTTTAACCAAACATTGTACTTCTGGAATTTACAAGCTAATTTTTTTTTCCAGATTATGAAGAGAGAGATGTATATGCATTTAGTTTGCTGCAGTAGGTAAAGATTTTGAAAGATAGATGAATAGCTTATGGGACCTTGACTCTAGAGTTGATGCAATTATTGTTAGTGACATATCAAAACTCTGAACTGAGTACATCAAATTGAAACAGAAACTTTGAAATTTAAAATAAACTAAATTACTTGAAGGAAACTGTAGCACTTTCAGTGTAGTACGTATGAGTAATGGACATTATAATGAAAAGTATTGAGAAACACACAATGGAAACAGTCTGCCTTTAGTTTTTTATTATTATTATTACTTTACCAGTTTGAAATTTCTGTATACCAGGTTACTGACAACCTGTGGCTGCTTTTAATCACTTCATCATCTTAAGTGCTGGTGTCATGTATTCCAGCCTCCAGTTCCATTTTGATTCTGTGTGATGCAAG
>VYZR01125367.1:18164-37289 GCA_013400675.1 Oxylabes madagascariensis
ATTAGTGTTGCAGCAAAAGGGTATGGATCATTAATTAGTACTGAATATAAGGATCTCTGAAGTTGAACTATAGCATCAAACAAATGAGTTTAGACGACTCCTGACTAAACTTACAGTTTATAAATAAATTGAGTTATAATAATGAAAATATTAGAATTTTTTTCTGAGTCCCTGCATGTTGTTTTCTGTATTTGCAGTGGTCTGGTGGTCTTAAATATTGTGGCATTTTAATATAAATNAACTTATGAGTCATCTGAGCAGTGTGTGCCTGATTTCAGCTAAATTTGTAAACTGGGCTTTGGTTATGGACATGTAATTACAGATGTTGATGAAGTAAATGGAAAGTAGTAGCTCTGAGGTTTAAATAATAACAAAAAATTATATAATTGGGTCAAGTTCTGCCACCTGTTCCACTCCCATATTATATTTGTGCTTTTATATGTATCCATTTGGGGGCTTTTAAAATATGAAACACACCTGAATATGCAACAGCCATAAAGTCTGGGCTGTAAAACCCAGCAGAATTCAGCCATGAATCCAGAGAACTGTGCCTGTGTTCAGTAGGAAGTGGGATGTTATTAGTAGAAGCTAGAAAAATGCCTTTTTTTTGTTTGTTTTTTTTTTTTTTTTTCAGAAAGCATGCATTTACTTCATTTTTTCAGTCTACTGTGGAATTTCATATGAAGATGGTGTTAGCAGTTTATCAGTGCATTAATAGCTCTTTATTCATATCCCTGGGGCTGAGCAACCATCTTCTGTTGAAATGTAGTGGAAATTAGATGTTTGTGAGTTCAGAAGTTGGAAGGAATTTTCATAGGATGTACTTTCTCAAGGTAGTTTTCTTGGCTTTTGCTGTGCTTGAGACTCAGTTTTTGGAAAGAGGATTGTGTTTCTGCTCTCCCCCTGCTCCTGCTTCCTTTTTCACAGGATTTTGTGAAACACTGCAGCTGTCTGCCATGAATTCGCCGGTACATTGCATGGAAACTTGGCTTTTGGCACATGGAAGGGCTGCCTCTTTTCCTCTGTCCCATCTCTGGGGAATTAAATTCACATTTTGTGTTCCTGCTTAGGTTTTCAGCCAATTTTTTTACTTCAGCTTCCTTCCTCCCCCTGCCCCTCTCTCCATTTCTTAATTAAAATATGCTAAGGTTGAATGGATATAGCTGCTGCAACTGAAAAAGGACAAAAATAGCACAGATTAAATAGCTACACTGTTGAGACCTGGACCTTTATTTGGAATCGCATTTGCTGGCATGTCACTGTACCAGGGTTCAAAAACTGACTGGATTACTTTTTTCAACAGGTCAATCATTAATCTCTAATTTTAAAGGGGAACAAAATTTTGTTTGAAGTTGAACGTGATTTTCAAAGCTTCAACTGTTCTGCCCATGTAAATTAATGACAAAGTCATGTTTGTTCAGTATTAACAGGAATAGATTTACCACATCTGTATCTGTTCTGTTTCTTGGCTTCCCTAAGGCTTTGAGTATATCCAAATTGAGATGGCAGCTGCTGAAACCAGTATCTCTATGACATGGGCAACAACGTTTTTTTTTCAGCACCTTTGAAAATCATGTAATTTTTGGAGTACACAGGGATGAGCACCGGTTTGGGGAGTTAGGTGACACAGGTTTTTAGATAGTGGACTTTTGGTAGATATCTAAAAAAGTTTTACAAAAATCAATTTCATCTCTTTTTGCCTGAAATAGTTTCTGGAAGCCTGGTAGAATTCTGTGCCAACTCTTTCCTGAGAAGGGAACAAATTAATTTAAGAAAATACTCAGAATAGGATCAGACAAGGAAATAAAAACATCAGTGTTGAGTGGACAGCTTTTCTGATAAATCACAAATGGTCCTTCTCCAAAAGGAATATCCCATAACATACCTAAACACAGAAGTCCTTGTGATTGAAGTTAACAGATTTTTTTAAAATGGATAAAATGAACTATGGCAAGATAGGCACCAAGGTGTTTTAGAGAAAAAGTAGCAATAGGTGCTCACAGAGCCTGGACTCTAGATTTGTGCTGGTTTCTGTCTTGATAAAACTTTTATGAAATGCCTTGAAAATAATGCTGCCGAAGCTAATCATCTGATCTGTGGTTTTGACAGGAACATTGTTGTTCTTCTCCACTCTTCTGAATACTTTTCTTGCCTTCATTTTGAACTCAAAAACATCAGTTGGCTTTCCCTAATTTAACATCCTTCACCACAATGCCCTTTTGTAATTTACCCACCTTTTTATTACTCAGTCATTCCCAGCTTCTTCAGCTGAGCTGACATGACATGATGATCTGCACCATTTCCTTGAACTGTTCTCACACAGCATTTTAATAACTTCCCCAAATAAGTTCACAATGCCCAGGCCCTTTCAGGTCATGTCACTGCTGTTTGAGTTGTGGGTACAATCAAGTGGCAGCAGCCAGTGATGCAGCCACAGCTGTGTGCAGGGGGAATATTGGCTTAACCAGGGCACTTAAATGGGATGTCTTGTCTTGTGTGAGCTTCATCAGGTTTTTGCACTGGCAGATTTGCCAAGCACATCAATAGCAAAAGCAAAAGTGAGCTTAAACTACCAAAAAAATTGAAAAACAAGAGAAAAATGTTGCAGTATTTGCCTGCATGAAAAGGGGAATATGAAGTATACATGTAAAAGAGGTATTGGGTTTTAATAGAGTAAGATAATTTCAGAATCCTACATTCACTTTTCTTATCTATTCTGGAAAAAAGCCCGGAAGGGGCAGAGATCTAATCTGACACCTTCACTGTCACAAAAGGCTCAATCTCAACTTTATTTTCCCAAGAGAAGGCTAAGAAGTGAATTGGTTTTTGTTTATTCTATATATATATGTACAAGTAGATTAGGTAAAACTGCTGCTCAGCAGGCAGAAATAGTTGTTGAGATTAGTGGTGGGACACTGACATGTGTGAACCAGAAGCAAGATGTAAGTTGGAATCACTGGAGGTATTGCTGGAACATTTTAGGTAGGGGAATAATAGGGTCCCTGTCACTTGGTTGAATGTCTTTCTTTAAAACATCACTGTAGCTCAGACAGCTCACAGCTTCTGTATGAAGCAATTGTTGCATGACTGCTTACTCACTGTCACAGAAAGGTGGGATGGCTCTCCTGACCTTACAATGTATGGCTGTGTGTTCTTCCTTTGCCTATTCTGTTCTTTTCCCTCATTTTACTCATAGCACCATACTGACACTGGCAGCAGGCACATCTCCATCTCCTGTATGTGCACAGCTTCCCATGCTGGGAGGCTTGGTGAGCAGAAATAATGGACAGCATTGAGGGTTAACACCAGTCCAGAGAACTCACGTGGGCATGCAGCTCCTGAATATTGATTTATTTATCGTTTTCCATCTCTTTTTCTCTCTTCCTTAGTGAAATACATGCGAGAAGCAACCCCCTATGTGAAGAAAGGCTCCCCTGTGTCGGAGATCGGGTGGGAGACGCCGCCCCCCGAATCTCCGCGCTTGGGCTGCGCCTCTGCTGACCCGATGTCGCAGCTTTCGCTCTCCATCCACAGAGACAGGAAGACAATTCCCCTCAAGATGTGCTACGTGACACGCAACATGACAGTGTCAGACCCCGAAAACAGGTGAATGGGGATTGGCCTGGGTTGGGATTTCACTTTCACGTTGAAAGGTTGTTGATGTTTTCCACACTGGGGTTGGTGAGCAGGAGCAGCTCTGGCCACACACAGCGACCCAGCGAGGGAAGCGAGCACGGCTTTGGGAAGGGTGGGTGGTGGTGTCTGAGCCACGTGGGCCGTGGCTCAACTTTTGGGTTGTGCTAGAGAAACTTTGATGCAGTAATCCAGCACTTTTGTTGGAGATTGAATCTCAGGGGGTTGTTTTCATCCTGATTAAGTGTCTGCTTTTGAAGGAAAAGACACTGTACGCACTAATTGGTTACATCCTCCAGGCTGGGTAAATTGCATTTTCTTTCTTTTTTTTTAAAGAATATTGTTTTAAGAATGGTCTGGTTTGAATATTAAGTTCTGGACATTAAAGTCAAGAAGAGGAGAAAAGTTCCACTTACAAGGCATTAATGGGGAGTTTTTGTGACTTGTTCTTTTTCCTAATGTTAAAAATAGGATGAGGTTTTACCAGCCCTTATTTATAACATATGTGGAACAGCTGCACTGCACCAGCACACTCTCTGATCCCTTCTCTAACAGCTGCTAATAAAAAAGGGAACAGTCAAGTCAGTGATACAGACTGATTCTCCATCCAAATAATGGCCTTTTCTTTTTTCTGCAGTGCTCAGAAGTTGGATGTAATGCCTTTGATTCTCTGCATTTACATATAGGCATAAACAAAAGTCACATTTTCCTTTGCAGAGAAGGATAAGGAGAAATGGGGAGAGCAGAAAGTGGCTTGGGAAGGATTGATTTCTCTGTAGTCTCTTGCACTTCAATTCAGAAACTTTATTAGTATCTGTGTAGTTTTCCATCTTTCCTTTTTATATTTGTCTGACCTTTTAATTGCCCCCCCTCCATGCTTTATTGTTTAGTATGGCTTTACTTTGCCTTGACTCTTCCTCTCACTTAGCAGTTGCCACCATAGTCAGTGGTAACTGACTGCTACAGAAGTGCAACTGTAAACCAGAAATAACCCTAGCAGTTCTTCTCAGTTTAGATCAAGATGTTTATTGATATTGGCTACTTTTTTTTCCATATATGTCTGCGTAGTTTAAGGTTTGACAGCTGTATCACTTGTCTGAGAGTTTGTCTTTCTCTCTGCCATGGAGTGCATTTTAGAAATACTCATACAGGTCGCATTTTTTGAATCAGTACAAGGTAATGGTACTTTGCCTGTGTTGACTTTATTTTGTCATATGTTTTCCCCTTTCTTTTTTGACTTCATTGTAGTTTTCACCTTCTGTCACTCTCCTGGCCCTCAGTAGGTTTGAGAGCCAGGACTGGTTCAGGGACACACGTTCATTGCTCATGATACCTCTGCAACAGAGATGACTTTTTTTTGAAGTATGCTACAAGTGTGTGTGTTCTTCAGTGTTACTAGGAAGTAATGTGTGGGAGAGTCATATTGCTTGTTATCATGGTTTTCATTTTGTGTTGCTGTCATTTCCTGTGGAAAGAGTGACTTCTGATTTTTACTGTAGTCCAGCACAGTGCAGTCTAAGATGGATTTTTCCATCCAAGCATGCAGTACCTCACCATCATGCTAGCTACCGTGTCATAGTAGCACCCCATGGATTCACATCTTTGCTGGTTTCAGTGTTTTTTACCAATTCTGAACACTGGAACTCATATTTCCCAGTATAAATGCTATTACAATGCAGCGACCCTTTCCCCCTGGAATGCCTTCCAAGATAGTAATCTGATTCCAGAAAAATCATTTTATCTTTGCTCACAGCAAAGCCTAAGACATGTCCTTACATGCTTACAACACTTCTGTTTCATAATCCAGTGACCTGACACACATAGATTTTGTAACTGATGGTATCACTTTCCTGGATGGCTTTAAGAGAGCTCTGCTGGCAGGATGCCAAAGCATATGTTGGCCATTAAAGGGCTCCTTTGGACTATAACTGAGCTAATTTTCATTTAAGAGCAACTGTGGGCATGGAAAGCCTGAGTTTTCCAGTGCAATGATTTCTTCAGTGCAGGCTGGGGATAATGTCAGCAGGCTTCTGGGATCAGGATGAACTGATTTGATGTTCAGCATGAGAAGATACCTATCTTAAGGGACCCAAAAGGAAATACTTGCTTGTTGGCACTGAATTATCTCCAGTTCTTAGAAAGCTGCAGTGAAATGTGGATTTAATGGGCATGGAGAAGTACTGTTTTCCCCATTAGAGCTGGTAGCCTTTCATAGGATTTTTTTCTTCTCATAGAAGACTGACCCTAGTTCAGAGATTCTCAAGTCTGTGTCTACTCTGAGATGGTTTGGTGAGCTCATTATTTTGGAGCAGAAGTGAAGTCTCATGCTTTTAGAGTCAGCAGTTCTCAGATGTCTCCTTCACCTGATCTGCCTGTGGGGTCGCTCTGGAGGAGATAGGGAATTGTCTTTTCTGTTACCTGATAAAAAAAGCTGTAGGATACCAAGGAGAAGATCCTTAATACAAACCAATACCAAAATTAGTGTGTAGGAATTTTTTTTTGGTAATAAAAGCGTGGCAACAGGAGAGAAGATGAAGAGCATCTATGCCATTCTTCTCTAGGTGAAAAGCTTGTTATATTTTAGGCTGGAAGAAACTGGTTAAAATATTTGCTACTTAAATCAGTTGTTTGCCTGTGTTTTCACTGGTAAGTGACCTTTTTGGTGGCAGCAGCAAAGGTTAATGTCAGGCCTCACAGAGGAGCATCCCCTCCCAAAAAAGGGACATGTGGAAGTGATCATGGCTCGTAATGCCAATAAGTAGAAAATCTTGCTGCAGTGTAGAAAGCTTTTCATCAATTTCTGGTGATGATATTAAGGAACAGGAGAAAAAGAGTTCTCTCAGGTGAAATTTTTTCTGTTGGTGCTTTTAAAATCTTGGGACATAATACAAAGGTACTTCTGTACACAACAGAGGAGACACAACATTCCCTGGAGAAATGAGACAATGCTGTGTGGATGGAAAAGGTTTTCTCATCCGCTTTAGAAGTCACCCTAAAATTCTTCTTGCACATCTTTCAGCCAACCCCAGGAGATGTGGGCCTGATCCTGTCAGCACTTGGTGTGCACACATCATGTTCTTCCAGTGTCAGGAGTCCAGAGCAGTGTGATCCTCACAGGGAACTTCAGCAGGGTCCAGACTTAATGATTGGGTTATTCATGGGCAGGATTTGGCACTCTGATGGGAAAGGTTTGCTTTGGTCTGGAAGCTAGGAAAAACGGGCCAAGATAGATTCCCAGCAGTGAGCTTTTCCTGTCATTGTCCATTTTAGGATTGGACTGAGAATTACAATCAAAAGATAAATTTTAGCAGGTATGTTCTATAGGTGTGTGTTGGGTTTGCATGGCCAGATTCTGATTGCAGGGGAGCTACAGAGGTGCCTTCTGTGGGAAGCTGTCAGAAACTTCCTCCATGTCCTACAGTGCCAATGCCAGCCAGCTCCAAGATGGACCAGGTCAAAGCTGAGCCAATCAGGAATCGTAGTAACATCTCTGTGATAACATATTTAAAAAGGAAAATAAGAAAATTACTTTGCAGATGTGACTGTGGCCAGAGAAAATTGGAGTGAGAATATGTGAGAGAAACGGCCCTGCAGACACCGAGGTCAGTGAGGAAGGAGGGGCAGGAGGTGCTCCAGGCGCTGGAGCAGAGATTCCCCTGCAGCCTGTGGTGCAGCCCATGGAGGATCACAGGGATGCAGAGATGCACCTGCAGCCCGTGGAGGAGCCCATGCTGGAGCAGGTGGATGCCCAAAAGAGTCTGTGATTGTGTGGGAAATCTGTGCTGAAGCAGGCTCCTGGCAGGGACCTGTGGAGAGGGAAGCCCAGGCTGGAGCAGGTTTGGTGGCAGGACTTGTGACCCCGTGGGGGATCCATGCAGGAGCAGCCTGTTCCTGAAGGACTGCACCCTGTGGAAAGGGAGCCACACTGGAGCTTCATGAAGATCTGCAGCCCATAGGATGGACTCACATTGAAAAAGTTCACGAAGAACTGCATGGGAGGAACCCCACACTGGAGCAAGGGAAGGAGTCCTCTCCCTGAGTAGCAGCAGAAACACCCTGTGATGAACTGTGTAACCCTCATTCCCTGTCTCCCTGTGCCACTGGAGGGGAGTAGATAGAGCCTGGGAAGGAAGGGGGGGGGGGGAGAAGATGTTTTTAAGATTTATTTTACTTCTTAGTATCCTGCTGTAATTTTGTAAGTAACAAATTCAGTTAATTTCCTGAAGTTGCGGTCTGTTTTGTCTGTGATGGTAGTTGATGAGTGATTGCTCCTGGTCCTTATTTCAGCTTAGGAACCTGTTACATTTTCTGTCCCCTGTCCACTAGTGGAGGGGAGTGATAGAATAACTTCGGTGGGTGCCTGGAATTCAGGGTCAACCCACTACAATGTGGCAGAGGAACTGGCTGGTATCCATTCATTCTGGACTCTGCAGTGAGCTGCATCTGGGAATTACCTGAGCTTCCCAAGACATCAAGAAAGTGCAGAACAGGACAGACTGAGACCTGTTTACTCCAAAGGCAGCAATAGATTCAAGCAGCTTCATTACTTTGAGGTGGTTTTTTTGTTTGTTTTAATTTTTTAAATTTTTTTAAAATTTTTTTTTGCAATGGGAAATACTGGTTCACTGAATGAAGTATTCACAAGATCTATTGTGAAGCCATTGCTCTCCAAACTTCCTTTTACACACATTTTAAAATAATAATTTCTGCTTACATTATTTAATAACAATAATGTCGGTAATGCACAGTAATAGTGAGATTTAACATTTTGAGCTGTAGTTGATGTATAAGTATGTAACTTATGCAGCATGAAATAGCACTGTGATTCTAAAATGGCATTTCAAAATCTTAAATATAAAACAAATTCTAGTGAATTTGCATGTATTTACTTTTGTTACAGTAAGACATGAAAAACAATGTTGAAGCTTCTTCAAGAAAAAAACTGAGTTTCAAACAGATTTAATATGATATAGTAGAAACAAGTCGTTGCATCAAAAAACTTGAGTCACGAATGCTCACAACAAATATAAGATGTAAGCAGAAGATTGTAAAAGTGCAGCAAAAAGACAAACATCTTGAAGTAGATGAGGGAATGAAAGACCAAGGAGTTCCTGTACCTCCTCAAGTTCCTGCTTATGTAACTTAAGGGGAACTGAAGGGACAGGGAGGCAAGTATTAGGCAGTAGAGACGGTTCTGGATAGCTCTCATGTTGATGAAAATATGGTCTCGCTCATGCCCCCACCCTGCCTCTCTCCTGTTTAGTGAACAGGACCATACCTTGGTTCTGCCAGCTATGAGCAGGCCCTGGTGTGCAGAGCAGATGCTGATTCTCTTCCAAGAGCAGTGTGGCTTAGGGGTGCACCTTTGCAGCCTGGGGTTTTCCCTGCTGTTGGGGGAATGGTTTCCCTGAGTCACATATGTTTGGGGCTCACAGAGGGCAGGGCTCTGCCATAGAGTCACCAGAGAACCAGAATGAGTTACAGCCGCTCTTGGAGAGCCTAAGTCACACTTACCTTGTTTTCTGCCTCTTAGGAGGTAGTTTGATAGCACTGATCATAGTCAATGACACTGGCAGCAGCTAGCACAGACGGGGTTTGGTGCTGGGCAAAGTCTGAGCCCTGCCCCAAGGAGTAAGGAGGTGATGGCCCATTTCCACCACTGTGCTGGCACTGCTGACACGCTGGAGCTGTGTCAGTCCTGGGTGGGTGGACATCTGTAGTTCTGTGGGGCTTTCTGGGGAGGTGGACATTTTTTTTTCCCTAATTTACAGTACAGATTTAGCTGGATTGGGCTCTGGTTTAGGAAACTTGGGCCTTTTTTCTGTTACTGTATGTTGTAGGTAGGCGAAGAAAAGAAAAAGAACTTACGTCTGCATGGGGGATGGAGCATAGACAAAGTTCTAGAATGGGCGCATTACCAGTATTAAAAGTCGTGCTCCACATCTTCTCAAGGAATTTGTGCTTTGCTCCTTGTGTTGTTATTGAGCTGCTCTCTGGCTGTGGAACCTCTGTGAAATGCAGAGACCATACTTAATTCATAGTGTTGTTGTGAGCTGCAGCTTGAGATCCTTGGATGAAAGGCACATAGCAGTTAATTATCATTATTGGTACAGACATGTTTTATTATATGAATATCAATAAGTCCTTTGAAGAAGTCATTGAGCCTGCTCAAGTCAGTCTGATTTATATCAAGAATTTTTGTTAGCATTTGGTTTTTTTTCCTGGTGGGCTGTGTTTATTATCTCCTTAGATTACTATATCAACAATCCAACATTAAAGTAAAGCAACTTGAAAGGGTGTAATTCAAATCCAGAAAAGAACAAAAGTGATGATAAGCAGGGTGGAACTCTGGTTGACTCTCCCCTCATTGTTAAATCACCCTGTTGTGCTATCACAGTGTGCTTGGTCTGTTACAGCCTTGCCCACAAAAAGCTGCAAATTTAAAGTCGTGATGAACATATGTTTTTAACCTTAGCTTTCAACTGTTTTACTGTAATGCATCCAAATCCAGCTTTTGTGTGAAGCTGGATGGCTCTTGTGTTCCTGTACTGTAAGTGCTAATCTGCTTACAAAATCTGATCTATATTGGAAGGGATGACCAAGTAGGCAGCACGTGAGGTTTATCTGCTGTTGCCTCTTTCTAGCTGAGAGAAGTTAGGTAATTTAGCTAAAAAAGCATTGGCTGCATCCCATTCAGTACTCTGAGGGTAGGAGAGGGAAGAAGTTGGGCTGTGGGCAGCAGGAGTGGAGTTGTGGGATGGGTCATGGGGAAGGCCTCCTCTTCCTCCTCGATACATTGCATGGCTGTGGGACCCTTCTCAGTAGCCAGGGTCATTGCATTCAGAGTTAGGGTTGTCAGATGAGGGACCTGTAACATTGCTTTTTTTTCTCTCATAACAGTATTTTGGGGGCAAATCATTAACTGCTGCAATTAATAATTCATTAACGGATAGATTTAATAATTAATGGTTCCATAATTGGTTGTCTGACAGTTCTCTGTCATCTACATCATCTGCCTTTTGGGCAGCTCTGCCATTGCTGGTGCATTTTGCAAGCTGCAGTCGTGTATCTTGATAAGGGACAGTTTTCCAAATCTGTAGGAGCTGGTGCTCTGAAGCCTCTAGGCAGAAACGGTGATTTTTAAATTTGTTTTCTCATTATGTGGGATAGTTGTTTTCTATCATTTGTGAAACTCCCCAGAAGCCAAACAGTTTTAGTGTGGATCATACCAGTTTTTCTCTTAGCCTCAGTTTCTTCTCATCTTGAAAAGCCACTGAGATCAGACACTTCTGTCGGACTATCCCTCCCATAAAGATGAGCATTTTTGTCTTTTTTGAGACAAATCACCAAACTAGGGTGAACTTCATTACTTTTTTTTTGTTGTTTTCTTGATGATTTAATTCTGGTGCTGTTAAATCAGGTCGAAATAGGTTTCTAATGTCCTAAGACTGCTGTAGTCTCTGGGCAACAGTTTGAGAACTGAATTACTGGGAGATGTGCCAGGATCTAGGGACATGATGGAAACCCCTGAGTTTTCCTGCAGGGTGTTTGAGATACCAGTGTAGAACTGGACAGTTACAACATATTGTGACTGACCTTCAGTCTCTGCAAGTCCTGGTGAATTTGGGACTAGATATGTCTCATTTTCTTGAAAAAAAAAGATGAATCTTTTCTCCTGGCATAATGACATGGGGCTTTCTCTCTTCCTCATCCTTTTGGGCCATACAGGTGAACTCCTGGTGTCCTTCCCACCTCCAGCATAAATCAAATAGGAATGGGTAAAACTCCTGCATGTGTAACTCAAAAGCAGTGTCTGTGTATGCATGCATATATGTGACTATAAACAAAACTTCATGTATATGTGTGTGTGTTTATGTGTGAGCTGGGCTGAACATGACCTGACAGGAATAAAATGTATCACTGTGAGTTGGGTGGTGAGGAAGGATGTGGGTGATGAGGAGGTGGCAGTAACTGGCTGGAAGATGCTTTCAGCTGGATTTTTGATTAACAAACTTTTAACCAAAGTCTTTCTTTCCTGTGAAAATATTAAATAATGAAAAAAACCCCCCATATGCTGGTGGGTTCTTGTGTTGCGTTTTGGGTTTTTTTCAGCCATTGCTTCAGCTAGGGGAGTTTTGAAAAAGTCAAAGAATTTTAATTTTTCCAATCAGCTTCAGCTGTAGAGGGTTGAGCTGAGAAATGGAAATAAGAGCAAAGGAACTGGAAATTAATCAGGTGAAGGGGAACAAAAAGAAATGCATAAGAAATGCATGAGGGAAATGCAGAACCTTGAGAAAAGCATAGAGGGAAGAGAGGAGCACAAATTAAGAAAAAGTGATTAAAGAGGAAACGAACCAGCAAGGCAGAGCAACAAACCCAGAGAGTGAAGACTGCTGCAGACTTTACTTAATAAACACTTCTGTAAAAAAGAAAAAACCCAAAGCTTTGGAGAGATAGAGAAAGAGAAATGCTCCAAGAAATGTGTCACAGAATAAAGGGAAAGGAAGAGTAGTGGAAGTGCTGCAGGGAAGAGGAGAACAAATAGTTAATTGTGTTTTTATATGTATCGGTATGTAAAGTTATGTAAGTGTGGACATTCAAGCTGCTGATAAATAATGTTGAAGAGCAGTTTAAAGACCCCTGAGATCTCCCAAAGAAAGAAAGTTGATGTGCAAGGGTTTAAGTTTCCAGTCCCCAGTCTTTGTTATGGCTTGGAGAGAGTGCCAACCTCGAGGCTCTTTTTCCTGCCTGGCTGGTGTCCTGTGCTCAGTGCTGGGCTTTCCCTCACCTACCAGCCCATCTGCAAATTGGATTTCAGTCTCACAGGTCTGATCTGGCCTGGTCTGCCATTAATTACAGAGCAGGATTTTCAGGTGCTGTATTTAAAGCTGCTCCCTCTTGCACCTCGTGTAGTCACGGGTATGGCAGCAAATGCCATCCACAGTGTGAGCCCTGTTGGTGGGCTGCCATCAGAGGTGCCCCAGCTCGGTGTTGGGAGGTGCTGAGGCTGATCCTTAGTGCTTTGGTTGTGTGTGAATACTTCACTATTTCAATACCCTCTGGTCACTTCTAGCTTGCTTTCTCCCTTGTTTCTGCTGATGGAAACTCCTGTTTTACTGTAGTAAGAATTCTGCTGAAGTTGCTACTTCTTCTCATCACTTACTTACAGCTTTCCCATCAGTCTCTGTGTCTGTTCAATGGGAAGATGGGTCTACTGCCAGTTGTGAAAGTGTCAGGAGGTGACCCATGCACACTGTCTCCAGAGAAGCTGGCAGCATCTCTGGGAGACTGGCTCCCAGGTGGTGCTTCTCCCCACAGCACTCAGAGGCCAGTAATTGATCCAGGAGAAATTTGTGGCTTTGTAGTCATGGTTGTCTGGCTTTGGGTTTGCTTCACTTGGCAAGTAAGCAGTGATCCCTGGGATTCTTGATCATGGAAGCCAAAAAGTAGATCTATAACATAATGAGGCATTGAGACATACCCTGCTAGATTAGGTGGGCCTGCCGTTTCTCTCTTCCAGCAAGACTTTCTTCTGTGACAATTCATCCACAAGACAGTGCCGATTTGTCAGCAGCCCTACTAATTTTTCCTGTTTCCATATCAGTTTTCACCCATGCTTGAGGATCACATCCTCTTCTTTCCCCTGGGTCCTACTACAGCACTTCCTAACAGCAACAGTGGCATTCCTTCTCAGGAGACATCTAATTCATCTCCAAACCTGTGTTCTCTTATGCAGCAGCATGAGACCCTCCACCCTCTTCTCAATTTGAAGGGGTCATTTGCCACTATTACCAGCTGCAGTCATGGGCTCTTTGCCTGGTCCAGATGCAGTTCCAGCTGCAGAAGGTTTGCTTTGCTGCTGCTGCTTTGAGGTTGGCTGTGCCTTTGCATCAGGGAAAACAGCTGCTTCAGGGAACTGTGGTCAGTGTATTGAATACACCAATCACATCTTCTGTTCTTAAAATTTCAGCATCTTCTGAAGTTAAATCAAATTCCTGACATCTCTTATGAAATAATGCTGTTTGTGGGTTTTTTCCCAAAGAATTGACCCCAACTGCTCCTTGAAACAGCACTTTTGCTGTTGTTTTGTGCTGAATCCACTGTGAAGATGGCTGAACTCTATATTCCTCGATTACCAATATGCAGTACAATTACAACCAGAATATAAAAGAAAAAATCAAGAAAGTAAAATGTAAGAGATCTTTTGGGCACTGTGGTATAAGATCCTGCTCCTTAATATCCATATAATTTAAAAACTACTCAATTACTTTTGTGGTTGCTCTGGGTGGAGAAGGCAGTGTGTGATGTCTGCAGGTTGGTCAGCATCTGCATGCAGTGGTGTGAGCAAGTCATTGCAGAACCAAATCCTTTCTTTACTTGCATGTGGCACAACTCCACTGATATCCCTTTTATTAAAGCCCAGCTGGTGGCAAATGGAAATGAAATCAACTGTGACAGCTCATTAGTGATATATACACCCTCTGGTTGGACATCAGTCTAGCCCAGCTCCCAGGAAAGTATCTGCATCATTTTTAGCACTGTAAGCTGAAAGCCACCAAGTAACTGTTAACACAGCAAGTACCCTTCTGACAGCGAGGGGACCGAGAGCCTTTCACACAGAATAGTTCCACTTGATTACCAAGTAGCACTTGCTTGCTAAAATTGCTTTCACCTCCATTTAGGTTCATCAAATGAAGATGCTTCTTCAGAGAGTTTGCTGGGGAATTTATTGCAAGCCTAAGTCTCTCTCTGAAATATTTTCCTTGCAGACTAAGCCCAAAGTTTCCATTGCTTAATTTTAATGTATTCTGTTCCTGGTTCATCTCCTGATGCTGCATGTAGAATTCAAAAGAACCTTAACAGTTTTTTAAAATTTATTTTACAACAAAACCTACAACTATTTAAATATAAATCAGGTTGTGTTCTTCTAAATCCCCCCTTTTCCTGGAAAGGCTCCTAAGTTTGTACACTCAGAAAAAAACAAAATTACTTACTGTGGTTTCATGGTGCAGACAGTGATAGAGGAGACAGAGTGAACAGTTTGGCCTTTGACTCATCTTTAAGTTTGCAAAGTCAGTGAGAGACTGTTTTGTTCCTCTCTTTGCCAGTGCAAAATCAAAGTAGTGTGATGGACTTGAATAACTCTGGCTCCAGCTTATCATTAACTTCAAGGGATTTACTCCACTCTTTAATCAGTCACGAATACATAATCTGACCCAGGAAGAGTCATGAAGTGTAACTCAGTGCCTGATTTGGTCCTGAGCCAATGCTGGTGGCAGAAGTACTTTCAAGGGTTTTGATAAAAGGTATTTCTTAGATAATGAACACTCCTACAGAAAGAAGCTTTATCAAATATGGAATGAGTATGGTCTACCAAACATTTCCTTTCAACTTCTTCTGATCCTCTGTGAAGTAAAAAGTCTGATGAGAAGAGAGGGAGGGAGTTTTCCTCTTATGTGCCAGGTTATAGTATTTGGAAGCACTGGGTTTTGTGTCNGAGAGTCCAGCAGGCTCTGGGCTGCTCACTATTTATGGAGTGAGATGATTGAATTTTATTTGCATAAGAGTTGTAGTTTGGCTGGTGCATGGTCAACCAACTTTAGCTGTTGAGAAAGATTTACAGCCCTCAGCTTAAGCCAGATGTGACCATCCTGGCTGCCACGGGTGGCTATTGCTGAAGCAGAACAGGGTGGGGGGACACTTGGCCACACTCTTTTCTTACCATAGTTACAATTTTCACTTTACTGCACACTTTCTTGTGAGACCTATCACCCGCATATTAGGATAGTTAAGAAGAGACTTTCAGTTCACCTTTTAACCATGCCTTGCTGATGTAGAAACTTCATCCCCATCTTGAAAGTATTTCCTCTGTTCTGTTGTACTTGGAAAATATTCATGGCCCTGGATAGTCATACATAAAGAATAAAAACCTGAGCCCAAGACTAAGCTTTGTGGCACAGGTAAGTTCACCTTTTATCTTCCTCCATTTTTAATAATTAATTCTTGCTAAGACCTTTTCTTTTGTCTGTAAGTGGGCTTTAATTCATGTTGGTAATTCTTTTCTTCTGTGGCACTCTGACACAAGCAATCAAACCTCACTGCAGGCATGAATCTTACACTGCGAGAGAGTTTCTCACTTCAGACAAATCATATCCATTACTTCATAATTTTGCTTCCCAGTTCCATAGTGTGCTTGAAGGATCTCAGGCATGTCTGACAGATGCAATCCTCTTTTCATGGATGTGGGCTGCCTGGCCCTTCACTGCATATAATCTTCTCTCTTATTAATATGTTCTCACAGCTGAAGACAGAACCATTACCTATGGGGATATCTGCACATATTGGATATCTCCTGGAGTTTATTCAGGATGGTGTGTATGACAAATCCACTTGCCAAAGGTTTGCCTCTTTTCCTCATTAATTTCTGGGCCTGTGACCTTCTAATTGTTTCAGTGCGTCTTTCAGGTCTTGGTTACCAGCACAATGAACTCTCTAATTGATTCCAGGATATTAAATATTTAGTCCATGCCTAAAGTCATGCCCCATTGTCAAGTGCTCTTTTACCTTGTGGTAATCAAAATAGTAAGTAAAGCACTTCTCCATCAGAAAGATATCTCTCTCAGGGATCACCTTCAGCTTTCACTGTTTAAAAAATTGGCAGAGACTTCAATCTCTCTGCAATTTGATTTCATCTGTCACCACAATGTCACTCTTGTCCCTTAATGGTCCTACTGTCTCTTCGTCATGCTGCTCATATCCTGGATTTTTAAAGACTTGCTTGCAATTCATCTTTATTTTCTGTGCTATTTTTATTTCACTGGCTGCTTTTAAATCTGCTCATCCATGCTGAGATTCTAATTTAATTACTGTTTGTATGCCTTTCACTAAGCCTCCTTCGCTAATATTCATACATTCCAGTAAGGTATTTTCTCAGTCCTTTTGCCAGTCTGCCTTTCCAGGCAAATGTCACACAGCTGTGGCATTGCCCTAAATATTTCAATTCAGTGGGGAATTAAGGGAACTTTATCACTGAACTGCAGATAAACAGAAGTCAGTAAGAGGTGGTCAGTTTAGCCAAGGAACAAATCAAAACTATAATGGCTAGACTGCTGGAAACATTTAAGTGCCTTAGTCTTGCAGTTTACTAAGGTCACTGGTATTTTTTTCTTTTCAGAAAGTATGGAAATGCCATCAGTCAGCTGCTATACAGAAAGCATCATCCAATTGGACTGGTGAATCAAAGCAGCGTGGGCTGAAAGGCAGAAAAGGGAACAGTTTATAGGGATGCAGCACTTTCAGCATCTGATTGCAGTCAGAGCCCATGGGTTTCCGGGAAGATTTAAAGTTTCTTTTAATATCTCCATCCAGTTGACTGTGGAGACCGGAGTCCTGGGTTTTTTGTGGAAATCTGCAAGCTCAGTTTCCTAAGGTTTTCTAGGCCAGATCCTACTGCAATCACCAGTAGCAGAATTCAGACAGTTGAGCATTTAGGCTTTGGGGTGTGTAAATAAAAGTTGGCCTACGTCGCAGCTTGCTGAGGAATGATGCTTGCAGATGTATTTCTGGGAGTGGAAAGTGCTGTGGATAAAAAGAATAATTTTCAGCGGGGTCAAAGCAGGATGTATTTCTGTTTGAACTAAGTTTTGAGAAGTGTAGTAGTATTGTCCAGTCGTCTTGTTACTCATGGAACAAGGAAGACTTTCTTCAATTGTTAGTGTATCACCATCAAACTTTGTTGACTGACAAGCATTCCCAAATTAGCTCTATTAGAAGTCACTGAGGGAAGAGTATTTTTGCAAGCATGGCTCAGTATGTGTGTATGCATATGTATACTAAAATTTAGACTTTGATATCACATTTGAATATGTAGATATTAGAAAGAATACACATGGTTTAGAGCCCCTTGAACAGAACTGCTAAGAACTGTCTCAATGTTCATTATTTTAAGGGCTAGAACTCTTGTACAAATACTTTAATATTCACCATCAAGAAAAACACACTTTGATGAAGGCCCAAGTACTAAAATACCGGTTTCTATGTTAATCCACTTGTTTGAAGGAAGAATGTACAAATTGAAGGTAAACAAGTTGCCATTTGGAAGCTCTTTCAGCTCTCAATGTTATTTTTAAGTCAAAACCTGCTACAACTCTAACTTGCTAAAGAAATCACACAAGTTTGCTGCTGCCCCTTTGCTACTGAAAAAGCAGCACTTTCTTCTGAGCCTTTAGAGTCTGCGTTCAGCACTTTGTTTACTGCATGATGTACAGTGAGTTTGTAGGTGGAAGTCCCCGTGTAGAAACCACAGGCTTTGTAAAGAGCATTGTTTCACACAGTCTATATGGTGTGTTAATATTTTTCAAATGCAGCGCAGTACTGCTGTGTTGTCCAAATAATTTTTTTTTTTTTTAAGAAATATTAAAATGAGAGACAGGGGACTGAAAATCGTAACTGCTACTCCTGGCCTGTTCCTGCCTTGTCTGGGTTCTTCACTTTTCCACTTTTTTGTTGGTGAAATGGGAACGCTGTCACTGACCTCAGTCATGAAATGCTGTAAGATCTCTTGACAAAAACTGTTCTGTAAGTAATAAGCAACATTTCACTGATTACCACAATGTATTTTGAAAACCCAAGCCTGTCTACTTTGTTTTTGGGGGTGACTGCCTACTAGAACATGCTACAACTCCAGTTCAGAGTCACAGTGGGACTCAGCAGTGGGAGAGCTGTGTTTATAATGGAAAGATGGACTGGAGTATGGTGGCTGTGCATGATCGTAGTGACCAGTGGACACAAATGGCTAAATCCTAACCATGAAGGAGATGGCTGTTTCTAGCAGTTCAGAAAAATGAATGTGTGATTTGGAATGTGCCTATCTATAAATACAGTTTTCTAGTTCACAAGACTGCCATCATGTATCAAGGAATTTTGCTTTGGTACCTGAAACTGAAAATTTGGTGCATCCTGGAGTGGCTAAATAAGAACATTAATTTTCAGATAGTGCTGGACTGCAGCAGCTTTACTGAGGAGACATGCATTACTGTGTTGGCTCAGTGCTTCCTGAAAATCAAGCTACTTCTTAAGCTATCCAGTGATTTAAGACCCTGAACAGTTCAGCTGCTGAGTTTGGAAAATCATGACCTTTTCTATATTTAGAACAGTGTCTACGTGGAAATCTCCCCTTCTCAAAATGGACTAACATGAAACCAGGGATCCTTCCTCTCTGTGCCCCAGAGAGCTGTGCAGATCGAATCACCCTCTGTTCTGGATTCTGCTCTGGTTTAACCAAATAATTAAAACCTCTTAATTGTTAGTTAAGCTCCAAATTGCCGGATTTTGTAATTGCACAACAAATATTTGCATTACAGTACTGTTTTGAACTTCAACCTGAATAAATTCCACCGAACTAATTAATTTTCTGCTGCAGAATGGAGTCATTGTGTGTCCCAGCGACTGGGAAGCTGTACACAGCACAGAAGGACATGCTTGGGTTGCGAT
>VYZR01125367.1:39737-53891 GCA_013400675.1 Oxylabes madagascariensis
ATGCTTGGGTTCAGATCCCGGATCGAATTTGGGAGGGTAACATTCAGGGCTGTCGCTGTACTTTTACAATAAAAAAGCATAAGTGTGATACAGAGTTGAGTGATGGGCAATGACCAGGGCATTACTTTATAATTGCCACATAAAGATAAAACAGGCTTTTACTTTGTCAGTTATTTAACAGATGTTCAAGTAAAATGCCCCACAAAGCTATAAAGAGCACACAAAGCCCCACTAATAACTAATAACTTCACTAAGAACAGAGTTGAAATAGCTGCAGCTGCCTGTCAAAGCACTTGTGTTGTTGTTGTTAGCAAAGGTGTTGGCACAGGTCCCATTACCACAATGAACAGGATTCATTTTCCGAAAACTGTGTTCAGTTGTACTTTTCAAACCACGGTGGAAACCCACAGGATAGTGCAGTAGGAATGTTTTCTTTGAAACAAAACCCATTTCCTTCTACAGGAATTTGAAAATCTGTAAAAAGTGCCTGCCAGNTTCTTCTTGCCTTTATATTTGAAACTCCTGTTGACATGCTGTATGTGGGATTGCATGGGCACTCCCCTTCTCAAGGATGTTATCATAATGCCAGTAGAGACGTGGCTTCTGTTAAGATGATCCTACTCTATTCAGGTGTTGTAAAGGTAAGTTTTTAGTGCTAGGTCTCAATATTAGTATCCTTTTTAACTCATTGCATTCACTAAACGAGGTAATAAATTTAGCTGCCTATTAGTATATGAATGAACATAATGTTTTTCCCCCCATTTTTCTAGAATTATTGAAGTTCATTCACCTGATGCCAAGCACACCGTGGTGCTCAGGAGTAAGGATTCGGCTACAGCCCAGGCCTGGTTCAATGCCATCCACTCCAGTGTCAATGAGCTCATCCCCAGGGTGATTGCAGAGGTCAGAGACCAGCTGGGTAAAACAGGGATTGCTGGAAGTCGAGAGATTAGGCATCTAGGCTGGCTTGCAGAAAAGGTAATGGAAACATTCTTATTTTCATTTCTAAGCTCTCTATCTCTTATTCTCTGTTCCTGAATTCAGCCTAGTTTGAAAGTAGAGAGACTAAACGATATTCTGGGGTTTGATTTACCTTTCCTTGAAGACCTTTCTTTTCTTAACATGCCAATTTTTGTGCTTTAAAAAAACAAGCAGAAAACCATAACGTCCCCATAGCCTTTGCTTCTACGTGCCAATTAACAAAGACTTCCCTGGGAGATGCAGAAGTCTCATGTCAAGTTCAAGGATGGGACATGAGTCACAAAAACTGACACAAGCCCTTGAGTTGACCTGCTGGCACAGCTCTATCATGTGTATGAGTTGTCACCTTTCCACTCCCAGCTTGGGAAGTGCCTCCTTAACTTGGTCCATGGGCCACCCCTCTGCTGTGCCTGGCGTCTGGAGCTGGGCATGATCTGCAGCTCCCCATAAAGGCTGGGATCTTGTTCTTTAATTGTAGCCCTGTGTTTGAGCTGAGCATCTTATCCGACTGAGCTTGCAATTGCAACTCCTGCCCGTCTTTCAAAGTTTGAGTCTTAAAATGTTTTATGCACAGAGAAAACCTGGTGTTCAGGTTGATGGTAGTTTGGGATCTGTTGACCTGTGGAAAGACAATCCATGAATGCACAGCGGTGGTATTAGTATTAGATGATCTGATTTTAAATCAGTAGTCTTAGAATTCATTTTAGGCACTGTACCAACTGGTAAGTGTGGATTTGCTATGGTAGCAGTGTTAGAGTTGTGCTTAGAAATAATTCCCATCCATCTACTGCCTGGGCAGCCATTCAGAGCATCTCTGCCCCTCCAGTTGGGGTGTGTAGAAAAATGGCCACTGCATATACACTGCCCCTTCAACCTGTACATCCAGCACAGATGTGGAAAATTGACTGTAACTGCCCTGAAAAAAAAAAAACAACAAAACAACTGTATGTTTTATCTCTTTTTTCGATTTTGTAGATGAAAATATGGAAGCCACAGGCGCGGGTGCTGTATTTCTATCTAGTGTCCTTTAAGAAGGCACACTATTAATTTTTAGCAAAACATGGGTCACTCTACACCACTTGCAGTGACACAAAGATTGCAAAGCCTTTCAAGCAGTTTTTGTATCTTTTCCTGTCCCTCCCTCCAAGCTCACAGAGTGGAGACAACAGCACAACTCCTTGGCTTAGTGCTGTAGAAAGTGTAAAAGTTTGGGGGAATAATTTGGGATTAAAACACCAAAGGATTGGAAAGTAAATTTTAGCAGTATTAAAATATACAGCCATGGGATCTTTAATCTTGTTTTCCCTTTTGTATTTCTATAAATTTATAAAAAGCTGAACATAAGAGGCTTTTCCTGTTGCAAAATGCTTTCCTTTGAAGGGGTAACTGCTCTGTAGTAGATCATAGAGATCTTGTAAGTATAATATTCACAGATCATCTTTAGTGGACACATGGCTTCTGGTTTATGAATTTCCTCTTCTTACAGTTAAAACACAATATCCCAGTCACATGCTTCTCTCTTTCTCCTTTTTTATTTTTTTTTCTCTCTCTTTTTCCCCTTATGGGCTGAAATCTTAGTTTGTGTTACTCAATATGGACCATTTTGAGGTCTTTCTAAATTAAGTGATGAAACTTGTTTTGCCTTTGTTAGGGTCAGGCTGTGGCTCTGTGCATGTTCCAGTATATTTATGGTGGCTGTTACCAAGAATTAGCCTTGAGAGATTTGCAGTGACATTGTTACTGAAAATGCAATTTGTTTTTTTCACTAAAAACCATCCAGAACTGTGCAGTAGTAACAGAGTGATGTCAAAAGTTCCAACCTTTCTCTCACATTGGAGACCTATTGAAAAGTAGAGAAAATCCCTACATGTGGCAAAATATGATGTAAAATGCTTTTTACTTTCTTACTGGACTATGGGCTGTAAAGCCTGGATGCAAGAGATAACCTGCATATACTGTGTATACGCCAGGTGTTTATGTGCTGTTTCAGAGGAGGTGCTCAAGGCAGCTGAGGGAGGTGCTAACCACAGATGCTCCTTGTGAAAAACCTGGGTTTGTTAGTGGGAAGAGATTAAATTCTGCAGGGATTTGTGGAAGTCACTGTGAATACCAGTGTGGTTGTTTGACTCTGCCTGGATGCCAGGTGCCCACCAAAGCTGCTGTCTCACTCCCCTTCTCTTCAGGTGGACAGGAGAGAGAAAACAAAAGGCTTATGAGTTGAGATAAGGGCAGGGAAATATATTTCACCAATAACCATCATGGGCCAAACAGACTTGACTTGGGGAAAAATTAATTGAATTTATTACCAAACAAACCAGAGTAAAGTAATGAGAAAATAAAACCAAATCTTAAAAAAACCTTTCCCCTGCCCCTCCCTTCTTCCCTTATTTGTGATTTTCTCTACCTTTCTCCCCTGCCTGTGGCACAAGTGGACGGGAATGGGGTTGTGGTCAGTTCATCACACCTTATGTCTGCTGTTCCCTCCTCCTCAGGGGAGGACTCCTCACACCCTGTTCCATCCAAGGTGGAGTCCCTCCCACAGGAGCCAGTGCTCCAGGAACTTCTCCAACATGAGTCCTTCCCATGGGCAGCAGTTCCTCACAAACTGCTCCAGCGTGGATCCCCAGCAGCATCCCAGGTCCTGCCTGCTCCGGGGTGGGCACCTCTCTCCACAGGGCCACCAGTCCTGCCAGGAGCCAGCTCCAGCAGGGACCCAGAAGCATCTTAGACTGTAACTTTTGAGACAGCTTTTATGGCATCATATTATGTTACTTACATAGCATATCCTTAAAGTGAATTCTCAGCAAAATGGGGAGACTATGAGCTGAATTCCTCTGCTTGTTTGGGGAATGCAAAATGTCATCCCATAGAAATTTCACTTTAATTTGCTGTGATTACTCTCTGCTTCAATTAAGCTATTTCCTGGTTTGATATTTTTTATATAACTCTGCTCCAAACTTAGCTCTAAACTTCAACCTACATGACACTACAAAAATAGGTTCATTAGGGGAGCCTCCCTCAGGTGGGTAACATTAAAATAAATACTAGGTTATCTAAGATACTAAGCCATTGCATGCTAACAGGATTCTACTACCTTAACTGAACTTTCCTGTGAAGAAAACACTTAACTTGTGGTCTTCAACCTGAAACTTTCATCTTACATGTCCACCTTCAGGTTCCTGGTGGGTAGTGAGGGTCTGTCTGCCAATAAATAGAGAGCTCTGCATCGCTTTAAGAAAGCAAATGTTCTCTGTGGCCTTCTTATAGGCAAGGAGAAAAACAGCCAGAAGCAATCATTAGAGATGCCATATTCCCTCTGTTATTAAGGAAGTAGCCTTGTCCTGACCTTGGCCTTATGAAGAAGGTTTCTAAAGCTGACCAAGGATTACGGGGTTGTATTAGTCACCAGCATCCTAAAACTTCTCTGTAACTAAGAGAAATACCGAGTGCTGGTTTGTAATGAAATGTGTGTGCTCCCCATCTCTTTGTGTTTCCTGTATTTGTCTTTTCACTTCAGCAAGACCTGTGCATTTAACAGCTGTGCAAAGCATGAGGGAATAGTTACATGTGTGTTTTAATCTTTCCAGGTCTTGTCTTTTTATAATGTTCCCTGTAAAGATACTTTTAGCAACCAAATTAAAAAAAAAAAAAAAGAAGTTAGTAATGTCATCTAAACTGAGGAGCTTTTCCAAATGTGTATTGTTTCTGCTCTTCCCGAAACACTTTCAATCCTTGTAAAAATGTCTTCTCTGGCTTTTTTCCCACCCTCTTTTTGTTACTTCTGCACATCTCATGACTTACAGAGGAGCTGAAACAGGCATGGCTGCTCTTCTCCTTACACTTACCCATCTACCAGTGAATTCCTTCAGGAGGACCGAATTCTGCTCTGAAGAGCTAAAACACTGAAGAAATGGTGGTTTATTTTATCGCTCTGCAACGTCTGCTCCAGTAGACCAAAATATTGTTGGCAAAAGCTTTATCTAAATTTTTTCTTCTTTAAAGCAAACACAAAAAGGTGTTCTGGCAAGAGGGGTTTCGTGAAGGTAGCTTTTGCCAATTCAGCATTCAGCCACACAAGCAAAAGCATGACTGGCTTCAGGGACAGCTGAAACTGTAGCCAGGCGCCAGCGTCAAGCTGGGTCAGTGCAGAAAAAAAAAAACCAAAACTAAATGAAACTCTGAGCTGTGCATCTCTCTCTGTCCTCGCTGTGCCAGTGATACTTTTCATGTAGGCTTGGAAGAAAGAAAAAGCGCTTCTGCAGCCAGAGACTGTTCTTCTTTCCGGATGTCAAATGTCTTACAGGCAGTGGACTTCTTAAAATTATCTCAAAGCTCCTTTGAGAAACTTAAAAATAGGAATTGCTGCAAGTTGTCTTTTAGAATGTTAATTTTTGAAGACGCAGAAGTGACCTTTTGGGCTTTTCTCACTAGATCTTAACCCCAGCACTTGGTTCCTGTTCGTGTTGCTCTGCCTGTGCAGGGCGAGGGTGTTGCTGCTCCCACAAATCCGGTGTGGGTTTCAGAGGGAAGAAAAGACCTGAGGGGAAATAACCAAAGCAGCATGGTGAACCAGAGCTGTTTTTCAGCTCCTGACACTATCTCTGAAATGAAAAGTGTGTTAATATATTACAGGCTGTTCAGTCTCCTCAAACCTTAGATAACCGTATCATTGTGTTAGTGCTGAAGTGCAAGGCATGTCACAGCAGAGTGATCTTCAGTATCGAGCTGTATATTGCAGTATTACATTTATCTCCCTGCTCTCACTCTAATTCAGAGGAACGAGTGATAAGAGGAAAATTGTGAGATGTGCAAGCTGTCCAAACAAGACTTAGGCAAATGACATGAGAGTGTATTTGAGGTTATTTTTCTTCCCCAGTATGAAATGAAAATGTTACCATTTCCTTAGGAAGCATGTTCACAGGTTAGCAAAATAAGTAGATAGCAACAGAGCCATGTTGTTACTCTCATCACAGACAAATGAGTTTTCAAAAATATGGAGATCTTTAGTTAAAATTTTTACGTAATTTTCAAATTGTAAAAGTGAGCTTAAGATCTCTTTGCACAAGAAAACACCAGCCCACCATGTAGTTAAAACATTTTGCTATTATGTAACATTATGTGTCTGATGTTATCTGATCTTATTTATTTGACTTTAACCACCTTCCTATGAAGCACAGCATCTGCTAGGCAGCATTTTAAAAAATGTGTGGCATGGCTGTGTCTGTGGTTGCAGCTGCCACTGTTCCCCTTTGCACTCCCAGCTCTTCCATCATGGTGGTGGCAGTACTGGTAGAAAAGTCATTACTTTTGGAGGGGCACCATTAATTTTCTGCAGGTTTTGTGACAGAGGCAAATCCCCGTGCAAGACCAGCAGTGAGAACCTGTGGCAAGGAGGTGAGGATTGGGAAGCTGCCGCTTCATTAAGCAGCACTGTTTCTGTGGTGTGGCTGCCTCATCAGGCTGCACAGTCTGAACCAGCAGCATTTTCAGGAATAAAATCCAGGTTATACTAATCCCCAGGTCTCTCTTTTGTGCCTGGAAAGTACCTGTGCATGTTTAGGCTGAGCCTACAGCAAGCTTTGGGTTGTACTGTGTGTTAATCCAGTAAAATCAATATATAATTTGACCAGATAAATCAATTGCTAGAAAAATGGGTGCTTGCTAAAAAACTATTACTGAAATGCCTGAAATGCAAGGGATTTACAGATAAGTTTGGAAATAATACCCACCTATAATATCCAGGAAGAAGAGCAAGGCAATTTGGTCCTGCTCTCCTATTTTTTTGTGATTAAAGAAGGATGCAATTTCTCATATTGATAATATACATATGGACATAATCTCAAAATTGATCTGACTTTTTAGAGATTACACACACCTCAAATGGAAAACCTTCTCTGTGTCCTAAATTAGAAATTGCACTTTTAAATACCAGCTAATGACTTGCTGTGGAGCACTTATATCCAAATGAAGAATCCTGGTTTTGCCCTGTGTCACTTAACCTTGCAGCTTATTAATTACGGAACTTATTTGTTTGCTTTGTAAAACACCAGAACAGAGTTCTTAATTACATTAACAGTCTTCATTATCTGGGATAACGATCAGCCTGTTCTTAGGAAAGACGTAAACCTGAAATAGCATGAAGAGTAATTTCCTCTTCAAGCTTCAGTGAGGTTCCTCCACAGGCCATTTTTACCCACAGTGACATCGTTCTCTCCTTGCTTTCTGTACCTTCATTAAATGGCTATATTAAGGAAAACTCAGGCTGAAAACAGCCTTTTCATTCACTACTGTTTTAAAGGCTTTGCCAGTCTTTATCTGTAACACACATGCTATTTCTCCTCATGCCGAAGAGAGACGAACAAATAATAAACTAATAAAAGTGCTCATTGCAAGGGGACTGGAAAGAAGAATAGGTATAAGAAAATAATGAAAAATTATGGGAATATGGTGGTAAATGCATGAAGGACCTGAAATTGAAAGTCTGTATTTCTGCAGTACTGTTGGTCGTTGTAGTGAAGGAAAACCCCTTTATCAGATAGTTATAGAGCACAGTTAAATAGCAAGTGAGCACTGTTGTGCCTGTGGTAGCCTTCAGATATTAAATTATTTCTGCAGAAGTTGTGCTGCAGTGTGAACTGGGCCCTGCAAATCCCCTTGCCCTTCCCATGAGGGCTGCATTAGTTCTGGTCAGATCCCAGCAGAGGTAATCGCATCCTTCCCGCTCTCCCTCTGCCTCAGCTTTGATCTGACTGTCCTTGCAGACGACTTAGCTTTCTCCATAAAATGCAGCATATGTCTGTCGCTGTTCCTGTGAACCCCAGGAATGATGAGAAAGTTCGTTTTTATAATCATTCCTCTCCATAGAGTTTTATTTAACCTCTTCCTCCCTGCATCAGGAAGAATTCTGAGCCCGAGGGGTGCACAGGCAGGGGGACACCAGCCACAGGCAGGACCCACATGGCCCTGCTGTGACAGGGAGCTCTGCAGGTGTCTGGTCAGCAAACCCGGGGTGGGGTGTGAGAGGGGAAATGCTGAGCTGTAGCTTGAAAGGAGGGAGAGGATGCTGAAAGGAAATGGGGAGTTCAGTGCCTTCCTGAGGTGTGGGAGCTGTTTCTCTTGGTTCCTCCAACAGAACAGGGTGGTAGCTGTGGGACCACATCCTACTGTGGTCCGGAGCACATCCTGATGTGGTTCTGAGCACTGGCTACTTTGCACACTGTGTCTGCCACAGCATGAATACTTAACTCTTTGTCCTAGATAACCTGAGCTGGAACTGCTGTTTGGCTGGGTTTGATTTTACTGGACAAGGAGCTTTCTAGATTTAGGTAGATGAGGTATTTTCTTCCTAGATTTTGCAAAGTTTTCAGGATGTTGGGCCTTTCCATCTTTTGCCTTGGCAGTTGCAGTTGATCTGTCCAAAAGGGTCCAGCTCCCCTCATGCATGTGCTGGGTCATCTTACCTTTTGGGGCTGCACAGGTTTGAAAACCTCTGTTTGAACATATTTGCAGTACAGTTCATTTGAAAAAAAAAAACAGCAAAGATACAGGTGTGATGTGAAGGAAGGCTTTGATCCCCTTCCTTCAGAAGCTGGGGAAAGGCTTCCTTTTTTCCCTCAGCCTCTGACAGAAAATACTGCAAGAAAGATAGTGAAGGAATTGGAGGCAGTGATGCTCTTTGGTATTCAAATGTGATTTAAATGCAACAGGAACCTTCTTTATAAACAGGTTTCATAGGGAACAGAGACCTCTGCTGATCCCATATCCAGCTCTGCTGTCAGTGGGGAGTGGAGGGTGGCTTTCTGAATTATTTTCAGCACTTAAGTGCCAAAACAACTGATCTGCTTCTGCCCCAGTGTGTTTCTGCCTCCTCTCACTGATGCAAGTAGGGTGCCAGCAGGGTGAGTTAGGAAAGGGAAAGCGTCTGTTCTTGCCAGCTGTGGCATGTTGGGTGGGAGAAACCAGACCAGCACAATGGTTGAGGAAGGTGTGGAGCTCATCCTGGGCATTTGGAGGTGCTGTGGAGTGGCTGTTCAGGGTGAGGAAGCTGCCATTAAGGCAATAGTTTGGGGCAAACTCAAAGCTGAAACAGAGAGCTAGGCAAATGCAGTCTGAGCAATAGGAAAGCCCTGGGCACTGACCCTGCAGTGACCCAGGCAGTGCTGGGGACACCCTTCAGCCCCTGGGGACACCCTTCAGCCCCTGGGTGCCACTTCACTTCTATGGGACAAGCAGACTTCTGCTTACATCCCCGGGGCTGATCCACCCTGAGTACACCCGTGCAATGTGGGGGTGCTGGCAAACACTCTTTTGCAAGAGCTAAGCCCTTGCACTCTGTCTGTTTTCTCATTTGTCTGCACTCTTCTGCTTACAGGCTGCATGTTAGAGGCTTGAAAAGAAAGGGATTGTCTCAGAGAATTCTGGATTTTTCAGGCATTAAGTTCCCATCAAGCTGCATTTTCTCTGTTCAAAGTTACCTGGTTCTCATTTGCTAGTTTTGTCTCCTGAAGTTAAAAATCACCTTCAGGGGAATGGAGGGGCCTGTTAGGGGAGTGTTGACCTTCAGGCTTTGCCCAGTATGAATTCCTCTCACCCCAGTCATTGTTTCTGTGTTTTTTTCCTAGCATAACAGTACTCCTATTTCAGCTTTTTGATTAATGGCATGAATAAATAGATCAGAAAGCAGCAGAACTGGCCATAAAAAACCCTCTTTGCTTTGCAACCCTTCTTCTCCCCCCAGGTCCCTCAGCTGATCCCCAGAGAAAACTTCTGGCAAAAGTAGAGCTATTCTTAGTAAAAATACCCTAATTTAGAGGGAAAGATTTGGATTTTTTTCCTCTCCTTTTGCATATTACTGCCCCATCATGCTCACCCACTCAGGCTGCAGTCAGAGGAGTGCTATCTCTACCCACAAGTGCTTTTAGGAAAGGTGAGCTGGTTAATGTTGGAGGGCTGTTGTGGAAGAGCAGAGTATCACTGCTGGTACAAGCAGGAGCAATGTATGCCCTGAAAGCTGCTTTGCCAAACAACTGTTAATAGAGAAAAATAAACAGTTTTTCTAAATATATCTCGAGGAGAAGTTGTGTTCTCTTTTGGAAAGAGGGGTTGACCTTTAGAAGAATAAAAGAGTTTTAAAAGAACAGTGAAGAGAGAAAAGTTATGTGCATTACAATTTTTAGTGTGGCAAGACATTCACTCAGCTCACTCAGTTCATATTCACTCACAAATCCAGTTGAATTTTAATGCTCGGCCTCTGTTTATGTAATAAGTTCCTAAGGCTATTAATACCAGCCTTTTACCTTATTATCAAATCCTGTAACAATAAAATTATACTCCATAATACCATGAGAACCCTTACAAAAATATGCCATTAGACAATTCTATTGCAACACAGCAACTCTGTAGACTCCAGGGCAGTATTTCTCATACAGTCTAATTGTTGTATCAATAGTATTTTCAACACCCTTCGTTACTGAGGAAGAAAGAACATGCTAATACCGTATGTAAAATAGCATATTTTGAAGTTCTGATTTCAGGGCTTGACTTGCAAAAGTGCTTGAGTATGAGTGAAATCTTTGTAAGAACTGTACTTGAAACAAATCCACAATTGAAAAGTTTTCATGTATCATTCCTCTTCTCTCTCCCACTCTTAAATTAATGATTGTTTTATTTTAGTTATTTTAAGATGGGAAATGTTTTGACAACGGAGTTTTAACATTACAAAAAAAGTATTGCTGATAAAAAAAAATCCTTTTATTCCCTTTACTCCAGAGTCTTCAGATCTGAAGATTTATTTCTGCCTTCAGAATTACCCTCTCTTCTTAAGTGGACAGTAATTGATAGTGCACATCATGATAATTAGTCTAACGAGTCTCCTAAACCCGAAGCCCCACAGCTATCTTTAAGCTCCACATTGTCTTCACTGTAACGTAAATAAAAGCTTTAGAAGAGGACTGAAAATAAATTTGATGGCGAGGGAGCCTTGTTGTCCTCTCCAAGGGGTTTCCTCTACTCATTTTTAATGAGGCCCGTATTAGTTGTCATTTGTACCTTCCCTGATGAATAGTTTGGAAGAAAAGCTTTCTCCGTGCACAGCGAAATTTGTGCCAAGTTGCTGACCTTTGCTTTTGGTGAGACCTCATTTGAGTCTTAGTCCCCAGCCCAAACATATTGTTGGATCAATCACACTGATTTTTGGCTCAGATAGTAATGCAGGGCTAATGAGTTGTGCTGTGTACACATTAACCTCAGACCCGGAGCGCTTACGGCAGCCTCGGAGCAGAACGCGCCGGGGCTGCAGGAAAGACATTCAGTGCTGGCATCTTAATAGAAGGAGACAATTAAAAACAGTAGGGCAGTATCACAGGTTCACTGCTTGTAGGATGGGGGATTTAATCAAAGCTGGAAAAACAAACTGCCTTCTGTTCTGTTCGTGGAAAAAAAAAAACACCTCAGTACCATAAAGGTGCTTTATGAACTGTGAAATAGAGAGGAAAGCCTGAATGTTTAAACAGTAAGACAATGATTCAACTACCAAAAGGGAATCTGCTTCGGGAAACAGCCTTTGAATAACATTAGATTTAACCTTGTCAGAGCTTACAATCTGATGGCTATAATGGCATTGCAAGGAATTTGGGAGCATTCAGGTATTTTTTTTTTTATTAGTAGATACCTTATTTAGCGATACTTAGCAAAGTTCTCCTTTATTCATAAGTAAAATTCTTAAGACCAATTGTTGAATGACTGCAAACAGCCAGAATCCCTGGTTTTGAAAGACGGTGTTTATAATCATTTCCAAAAGCAACACTTCTCTCAAAGGACAAGATTTTGAGCTCATTTTACAATTTTAAATCTAGGGAGAGACATTATTTCACTAATTATCCTTATGGAGGGATAGGCAAAAATCCCAGCATGTGCAACATCCTTGTACTGACTGTTTTCCTCACTTGAAGGATTAGGAAAGGAAGGAAGAGTTACTCAATAACTAGAATGAAAGCAACATTTTCAGTTTTAATTTTAATTTTAATTTTAACATAAGCTGTAAACAACCACATGTAAGGACAGAGAAATAGAGATAGAATAAATTTGATTCCTGCAGATCACACACAAACTGATCAATAAGGCTGAAAGACTGTTCCTGCTTCAACTAGAAAATCCAGTGAAATCAAATGGAAAAACCCAAAGTACATAGAGCTCCAGTCTTTAGTGTTCATGTTCGTGTTCATGTTAGACTAAAAAATCAAGATAGGAAACAGCTGAAAGGGTCAGGGTGAGAAGGGGGTAGAAGTATCCAAAACAGGATCTGCTAGAAGAGCGAAGTTCTCTACAGGTATGAGAAGCTGCCCCATCCTGCATTGTTGCCGCATTGCTGGAAGGGCATTTTGGCTTGTGCAGTGAGCCTGTTCAATAGTCAGGGTACAAAAAGGGGATCTGGAGCCAAAGTGCATGTCTGGCTGCATGTCTGAAGGACGTATGTTTTGGGGTTTGGACCTTCTGCCCTCAATGTAGTGACACTGCTGTTGAAGACAAATGGACTTGCCAAAGGTTTTCTCAGATGTTTCTGGATTCCCTGAGTTTCAGGTGTTGCTGCAGTAGCCGTAGCCCTGCTGGAAGGAAGCACCTGGGTTTTAGTTACTAATGACTGTTAGCTGCAGTGAAGATTCCTGAAACTGTGTGAACACATCGTGTTATTCTTGGAGCTTTTTTTGTTTATACATTTCTGATGAGCAAATGCTGCTGTGCAAACATTCATTTGTTGATCTTGTGCTGAAAATAGTTGGAGACATTGGCCAGAGTAGCTGCCGATGTGTAGTGTGGCTATAGCTGCTTTTTTGTACTTCATGCTGGAAATGCCAGTGATGTTTATGGAAATGGCTGTAAAAGGTTCACTTTGAAGAGAAGCCTGCTACAGGAATAGAAGCTTACCTATTTGTTTGTGGAATGAAAAGCTTGTACGTTATTATGAAAATAAATAGTTTATGGTGTTGTCTCTGGCTTCTGTCACCCTGGGAAGTTTAGTGTAGGGCTCTTCAGGCTGGGGAATACATTAAAACTTTATGTTTAAACATACACATGTATTCATTCCACATAAAAAATGCTTATTATTGCTATGTTCTTTGGATCCCTGAATCACAGGGTTAAAGAATACATTAATATTCTCCCCATAAAATTTCAAAACAGAGGTTTAAATCTGCTTGCCCAAAACTGCATGCATATGTTAACAAGGCAAAGGCAACTGGAAAAAATGGAAGAAGCTGGAAGTGTTGCAAAGAGGAGCAGATTGGAAAGGGGTTGCACAACTTAAATGGGGCAGCGTGAGAACCTTTTATGTGATATTTTTGTCTGGTTTTGTGGGTTTTGGGAAGGCTGGCTGTTGAGGATGAGCTGACTTGCTGTTGGATTCTTCCTTTGCTGTTGCAAGAGTCTGAAATGAGAAAGAGAGCAGCACGGATTCTGGGGGTGATTGTTGTAGCTAATAATATTATGTTAGTATGAAAGTGCCTAGGGTATAGCCAAAGCCATGGTGTGAGATTGCAGCAGAAATAGTACCAACAGGAGTAGACCCTGCTCCAAAATTTAACCATGTGAGTAGGCAAGAAGAGGAAGGAAACATGGGACCAAACATTTGATATGTCTCTGCTGTGATTTTTGTTCCTCTGGGACATAAGCCAAATGGATGAGTGCAGAAAGACAATTAGAGCTGGGGGAAAAGGGAAGAGTGGGACAGCACTGGAAGAAATTGGAAGATTCTGAGCTAGGGGAGCTTGGAGGAAGGTGACAGTGGAAGGAGCAGCTCATTGATGAACATCAGAGAGCTCTGGGTACAGACAGGTGTACAAAACGTTGGGTGGGTTGGAAGGTATTGCAATCTCTACTGGCAAGAATAAGACCAGACTTCTCTGAACCTTTCATAGCCACATAAGATTAACTCTTCACAGCTGCAAGATGACTTCAAAGAGAGGAATTTTAGCTCCTCTCTCTTATTTTCCTTCAGATTGGACTCAGAGTTTTCACTTATCAAAGGTCATGTACATCATCAGTTTCCATTAGCCCGGATACATCAAGTAAAGTTTTATTAGTCTCTGCCCTCTTCAAATAACTTGAAACAGCTGCTTGGATATTTGCAAGTGCAAGCAGAAGGAATGGGTTGTGTTTCCAGGATCACATTCAAGTGAA
>VYZR01125380.1:265-19604 GCA_013400675.1 Oxylabes madagascariensis
GGGCCGGTGACAGGGCCGGTGGCAGGGCTGAGGGGCCGGGGCCGGTGACGGGGCCGGTGGCAGGGCTGAGGGCCGGTGGCAGGGCCGGTGGCAGGGCTGAGGGCCGGTGGCAGGGCTGGTGGCAGGGCTGAGGGCCGGTGACAGGGCCGCGCGCGCCGCCGCACGTGACTTCCTTGTTGTGGCCCAGCCCGTGGCCAGTCGCGGCCGCAGCCAATGGCGAGCGCCGCCCGCCACTCACCAGTTCGGCGGCAGCCAATGGGCGGCGGGGGGCGGGGCCGGCACGCCTTCCCCTCAGCCGCGCGGGGCGGGGGCAGAGCGGGAGCCGCGGGACCGGCGGGAGCCCCGCGGTGACCCCGAGCCCCCGAGCCCCTTCCAGCCGCCGGACCCCTCTTTACCCGGTGTAAGGAGCACCGGCTCCATCCCGGCCCTGGGACACGCGGGGATGAGGCCGGGCGCGCATCCTGCCGAAAGCCCGAGTTCGCATCGCTCGCCGTGCGATGGAAGCGCGGGGCTCCCAAGCGCACGGGTCACGCATTCAGCCCCTCCGCCTCTCCTCCTCCACGAGAGGATGAGGAAAACCCAAAAATCACTCGTGGAGGACAGCGACTCACCTGCTGCCGTGCCGCAGCACGGGGGCACCCACCAGGCGGAGGAGAAGAGAGTAGAAATCACTTCGTCAGGGAACAAAGTCACATTCCGCTGGATCTGCAGCAAGTTCAGCACCAGGGCCATGAAAGCGCCCACGACGAAGAGCACCACGCTCCTCTGCACCAGGTGCTGACTCCAGTTCAGGGTGCTGCTGGCGGTGCTGGCGGCGCTGGAGGTGCTGGGGCTGCGAGCTCCGCGCCCCACCAGCGCCAGCGAGGGGCTCGGCACGGAGGAGCTCAGCATCTCGCCCACCTTGGCGGCCAGCCCCGCCGCCGTGTCCCCCAGCTGGCCGCTGTGCCTTCCTCTGGCGGCGCAGGAACAGCTCCAGGCGCAGCTCTCCAGCCTGGGCATCGGCTTCTCCGGAGTCCTGAAACGCACACAGCGGCACACGCTAGCAAAGCCCCCGGAGCGGGTCAGGCCGGCGCCTCCTCCGGCACCGACCGGGCTCGGGAGGCGCCGGATGCGGGGTGACCCGACCCAGCCGAGCGACCCCGCAGCTGGGCCGCCTCGTCCCGCCGGGAGGACACGGATCCCCGGGGTTCGCTCCCCTCCCCGGGCCCGCACCGCCTCCGGCCCGTCCGTCTGCCCCCGGGTCCCGCCGCCCGCTCACCTCGGGGTGCGGGGGCTCCGCCGCTCCGCCGCCTCCCTGCCGGCTGCGCGCCGCCAGCCCGCGCCCCGGGTAAGGTTTATAAACCCCGAGCCGCGGATGTCACGTTACCCGCCGCCGACCTACCCGCGGCCGCAGGCAGCGCCGGGCNCCTCTTGCACTCCTCCAGGGTGACTCCACCACCTTCCTGGGAAACCCATCCCAATGCCCGACCACCCTAAAAGTGATTTTTTTTTTTCGACTGTCTGAATCTCCCCAGTCTCATATCTTAAGGCCACATGTCGGTGGCCTTTGTAGCCCAACCCCTGTGTGCTTGCCCAGCCTGCTGCGTGTCCCTTTGGGAGATGGTAGTCACTAATGGGGAAGGCTGAAGGCGTCTGCTGTTGCATCTCCTGAAGACGAAGGGATCAGTGATCCCTGTCGCCGTTCTAAAATGGTGTAAGGGGATCCTGCCAAGCCCGTGACTCCGTAAGACGGTGGTGCCAAAGCCAGACGCTGCGTCAGCAACCAGCCGTGGGGTGACCGGAGGATCCCAGGCTCCTGACTGTCCCCTGATAGCCTGAGCAGCTGCTCTGCCAGCACTGGCAAAGCTCGGGTCACAATCCTCCCAGGCTGAAATAACAAAAGGCCAGTTAAATATAAGTTCACCCTCTGGACTCTGCAAGGGTTTGGGAAGAGGCCTGTCAGGGATGGTTAAGCGTGAGCTGTACATTCAGGTAGAGTTCAGCACCACAAAATGAGTACACGGAGCAGGACTCAGCTCCCAGGCTTCCTCTGTAAGATGCCGGTTCTCCAGGACACATGGAAGGCTGGTGCATGCATTAGGAATAGCTGGGCTTGTTGTTCATGAGCTGGCCTCACTGAAGCCAACAGATCTTCGTTTCACCTGAGGTGTGCCATCATTACACTTGAAAGGAATACAGGACCCCAGGGCTTCCCATGGCACTGAGGATTTAAGAGCAGCTGTTTGCCATTTAGAATGATGGTCCACGATCAGTGTTCAGTGGTGGTTCAGTGATGGTTCCAGTTGTCTTACACTGATGTGTTAACCGTAACAAATAAAATACATGAAATCAGTTAAAGATACGGAAAGAGGCAGGTCTTCTCTGCATATGATGAAGAGTAAAATTAACCTGGGGTATGGCTGTCCCTTCTGATCTCTGCCCATTTCTGGCTGGGATAGAAAGAGTTAGCATCGCTGATCCTGCTGAGCGAAGTGCCTTTGGAAAATGTACTGGACAGACTGTTAGTGCCACTGTTGGAAGTGACAGATGAGCCCAGTATTTTTCTCTTAATGCCAGCTGGGATCACCCCAGTAATGTCTTGCAGTCTTTACTGCTGAACCAAGGTATATGTGCCCTCTGTACATGGAATTGTAAATACTCAGTTTCCATTGCTATTTATTGTACTGAAACAGCTTTTGGTTTCAGTTTCATATGCTAAAATTGTTTAGGTTCTTCTGTCAGATTTTTTAAGGCACAATATATTTCTCTTTCTTCATTTGTTTTTGGTCTTTTTCTGACCCAGTTGGATCTGCACAAAAAGTTTGAGTCAACTATTCTGAGAGAAAAAAGCCTTAATACACTGTCAGCTTTTTATGGGTTCCTCTGCAGAAACGTTTGACTTGTTTCAGGAAATCACATGCAGACATAACACTTCCCCTCATGGCAACTGTGTACGAGCTTTGAATTGACACAGACAATTTATCTGCATCCCCAGACCACCAAGCAACACCTTCGGCACCTCTAAATAAGGGCTAGAACTCATTCCCTGGGAAATACTCTTTCTTGGTGAATCACTTTGACATTTATCAACAGGACTGTGTATCTGAGATAAAATGATTCATCTTTATAGGAAATCTCTTTCTGGACTTGGCCTATGGGAAACAAATATAATTCAGCCTTGCTTGTGCTCTACTTTATTTGAAAAAATATCTTTCTGTATTTAAATTATCCCCCTGAATCTTGCCTATATCCTCAGTGTTTGGGCAGAGTTTACATTCTCTTGTGCTGCATCTGCTAGTTTTCCTTCCTGAAAGAACCTCTTAAGCATTTTTTTTTATCCTGTGTTTTTCCTTTCCTCGTGGGTATGTGTCTTTTGCTACTTCCTGCAGAATATTTTATTTGAATATTTTATATATATTTTTTCATATTCATGATATCATGTGGTGGTGCCCTTCTTCCTGGTTTCTTTCAGGCAACAGAGACCAACTTCTGAGAGGGTAAAACTTGCTGCAGCTTTGCTGAATCCAGCTGAATCAGTAGTCAATAACTTGTCCCTGAGCATATATTCTAAGTAACCCACTTAGAATAAAGGTTAAATGCCCCTTTTGTTCATGTTGCTTTACAGTCCTGTTGCTTTACATTTCTTTTTGGAATCCTAAAGAAGGTTAGGCCTCAGCATGCTTTGATTAATGCCTGAAATTTTATGCTTAACAGTTATTTCTGGAAAGAAGTGCTCACATGTCTTTGTAAGATTAATGACATCGTTATTTTTATCTCATCCCTTAGCAAAGGCAGCAGAATCTCTAAGTACTAAGCTTTGCTACTCATTACATAAATAAATAATTTCACCTGTTCTTTCACACTTTCTGTATTAAACTCTGTGATGTTCTGGTATCTGACAATGTGCTTGCCTCACAAGGACTGTCTCATGGGCCTCTTATGTGGGAAGCTTAGGATACTTGGACAATTTATTTTTCTCCCTACTTAAACCAGATCAAAACATGAGCTGTCTGCTGATAAAAGCTCAAAAGGCAGTGGTGGAGAATCACAGAGCAAGGTCTGTTTTAAGCGTAAAACTGCTCTCCCTCTGCTTCACTGGAGATTTTTTTGACTTTATTCACCTCCAAGACTTTCTCCTATTGATACAGAGAATAGAAACCTTCCCAGTCATATGCTCAGTCTTAATCTCCTGTGTCTCCATAAAAGGATTTAGTGACATTCATTGTTTGATCCCCCATGCCAATCCTACGTACAAGAGTTCAAAAAATCTTTCGACAGCAGCAGCAGTCTGTCATCCTGAGTTCTTTGCTTTATCAGAGGTCTCCAGTGTAGTTGTGTGAATTCTCAGGAACCTGCAGCAAAGCCTGCAGATCATAGAATCATAGAATGGTGTGGGTTGGAAGGGACCTTAAAGATCATGTTCCAATCCCCTGCTATGGGCAGGGACACCTTCCACTAGACCGGGTTGCTCAGAGCTCCATCCATCCTGTCCTTGAACACTTCCAGGCATGGGACATCCACAAATTCCCTTGACAACCTGTGCCAGTGTCTCACCACACTCACAATAAAGCATTTCTTCCTGCTATCTAATCTAAACCTACTTGCAAGGTGAAGCCATTCCCCCTTGTCCTGTCACTCCAGGCTCTTGTAAGAAGTCCCTCTCCATTTTTCTTGTGGGCTTCCTTCAGGCAGTGGAAGGTCACAATTAGATCACCTTGAAGTCTTCTCTTTTGCAGGCTGAACAATCCCAATTCTCTCAGCCTTTCCTTGTAAGAGAGGTGCTCCACTTCTCTGATCATCTTGGTGGCCTCCTCTAGAGTTGCTCCAGCAGGTCCATGTCCTTCCTGCACTGGGACCTCAGAGCTGGATGCAGCAGCCCGGGTGGGGTCTCACTAGAACAGGGAGACAGAATCCCCTCGCTCTCCCTGCTGCCCTCGGTGCTTTGGATGCAGCCCAGGACATGGGGGTGTGTGCACATGGCCAGGTCGTGTCCAGCTTCTCATCCACCAGCCCCCCCAAATCCCTCTTGATCTGTTCATCCTCCAGCCTGGATTGTTACTGGTGTGACCCCAACCCAGATGCAGCACCTTGCACTTGGCTTTGTTAAACCACAGCAGATTCCTGTGGGCCACTTCTCAGGTTCATCCAGGTCCTTCAGGTGTGGCCACTGCACCACTCAGCTTGGTGTCATCTGTAAACGTGCTGAGGCTGCCCCCAGTCCCTTTGTCTATGGCATTAATGAAGACATTAAATAACACTGCTCCCAGTGAGGAGCCTGGAGGACACCACTTGTCACCTGATTCCTTCTCAGAGGTCAGAACACCTGAGAGGTAATAAATGGTGTATGCTGAGTCCTGTAGGGTAGTTCTGTGAGATTGCCCAATGCAGGAGCTCATTAAAAGCTGAAAGGAGAAGGACAGGGCGTGATTACAGGGTACAACAGGCAGGATGCAGAACGTACAAGCTCTGAACAAGGCAAACTCCAGCCAGAACACTTCAGGCGTGTAAAACAAAGGGGAAAAACAAAATGTGTTGGTGGTTAGTGTATAATAACGTGAGTCATCCACAGTGAGCAGAGCTTAAAAACTTGGCTGCTTTTACATAATATGAGGGTGAGGAACGATAGTTGGATTTTGAACATGGAAATTAAACCCTGAGATATCCGAACAAAGCCCTGTCTTTGTGTAGTTAATAATATTGTAGTGGGCATATGACAAATGTTAATTAAAGGTTCTTTGTTTAGTTGCCGATGTTTCTCTAGCTGCTTTTTCTTTTACCAACACACAACAGAAAGAACAATTCTATGCAGGCTGCAGTCTTCAAATGTCAATAAATCCATGTAACAACTATCATATAATTAGCCAGCCAACATCCCACATGCAGCTGTGCGCGCTGACTCCCTGTCAATGAACCTCTGTCCTGACACAAAAGCATTGCCCTTGCCTTGCTTTTGCTTTCATACATCACCATAGTTCTGCATATTTATGTAGCAGAGAGTTCAGCGAGTTCATATTTGGTATTCAAAATGGTGATTTAATCTAAACTTCATTATGAAAAAATACTGTTTGTTGGTTATATTGCTGAAAAAGTTACTTCTTTGGTGATGACAGTAGGTTTATGAGCATCATTACTGAGGTAAGCTGTTCTATCCAGGTGTGGTTAAAATTGTTGGTATTCTAATCAATCTTTTATTTGCATTTATACACTTATTTGTACTATGTCCAGACCTTTAAAGATACTGATTAGAAGTGATGCTTCCATCTTTTTTTTTTTTAACATTAGCTGTGACATAAAAAGCAGGCCACTATGGACCAGGTTTCCTTGAGGGTAAAATTACTGACTGTAATGCCTTTTTAAAGGAGTAGCTAGTCAAGTGTCATCTGAGGGGGTGGCCTGTGCCTTATAATATTAGTCCAAGTCATGATAGACTAAAGACTAAAGACTAAATGGGTGAAATAAACAGAAATATCATGATAAACCACCAAACAAGAGGAACATTGTCTTTCAAATGCATTTATTTCTTGATGGAAATATTGCTTGCATAAAGAAGAAAACTAGGTACATTTCTATCCCCAATCCTTACATAACATCAGTCCTTTGCAAAAAAGCACCTCCAAGGTGTGTGTTCAGGCAAGCATGTTCATGGTTGATTTAAGATTAAATGATTTTCACTTCTTTGGTGACTTTGGATTTGGTTGTTCACACATAGGATAAAAAGGAACTTTCCTTGGAGGATGGCATTGTGAACTGTCTTCCTCTTACATCCCTCTTCTTATGACACTTAATTCCAGCACTTTTACTCTAAGGTAGGCAACCCTCCCAGTTACTCTTGTCAAATGTGCCTGAGGAAGATGCTTCTGGAATTCCTATGCTAGTTTGTAGGGTTAAACATGAAACCCCCACAAAGGTGGTACTCCAGCTTACTTCAAGTTTTGGATTTCATTGCGTTGCAGTGGTGGAGACGTGCAGTGGCACTGTAGGTACTCAGCTTGGAATGAGTCGTTATAGAGGACAGGAAGGAGCTCTGCAGCATCCTCATTTTCCAAACTCTCCTCACTTTGTCGGGCAGAAGGACTGTTCCCACCCAGCAGAGCTGGCTGCAGCCTCGATGTCTGATGAGATGGTCAAGGTCTAAATCAGATCAGAAATCCTTGGCTCTGCCCCTTGCTTTCCTGTCCTTACCACGGCAATAACTATAAATAGCAGAGCTGTGGCTACCAGGAATAGACTCAGGATCACACACTCTGGTTATGTCTGTACATCCTCATGTCCCTTCAACTCAGAAGTACAAGGGCCAAGAGCTTTAGAGCTGTTCCTCTCCTCTGGAAACCACTTTCTTCCAGAGCTTTTCACATAGGATGATTCTGTCCCATTCACACTGCTTAAAAAAAAATAAGATAAGATAAGATGAGATGAGATGAGATGAGATGAGAAGAGAAGAGAAGAGAAGAGAAGAGAAGAGAAGAGAAGAGAAGACAAAAAACAAGAGGCCTTTAAGACATCTGTAGCTTATCTGCAAGGATATTATGACTACATGAAGGAGGTCAGTGGAGGTGCCCAAGTACTGCCAGTGCCTTTTCCAGGCTACCATCCTGAAAATGTGAAAATGTGGAACTAACCTACCTATGATTTTTTCCGCCCATCATTCTGTTGAGATATACATTCAGAGAGCTGTCTTGGGTTTGAGCAGGAAAATGGGAAAAGCTTTCCAGGGTAAAGCTCCCCATACAACCAGGAAGACCAGTGCAGAGGAAAAACATCATAGAGAGAACTTGTGCTAGTGTGCTAGTGCATAATGTGGTGTGGAAGCGTGGCTTACATGTTCCATCATGATTACTATTGTAAATATTGCTGTTTTTCAGGGAAAATCTTAAGATTCCCATGTCAGTGATTACAACAGTGCTCTCAAATGCAGCTCACTGTACCTAGGTGGGAAAATTTGCTGTCAGACGTGGTTTCAGATTGCCAAGCTGAACTTTAAGTTAAAAATGTGCAGCATATGGGAAGTCTACAACTTCGCCTGGAGCGATGCTTTAGAAACTGCTGAAGCTAGGTTATGCTGAAAAATGTATTTATGTGAAGCCAAACCCTTCAGCTTTTACTCACATAAGGACACACTTGTAATAATGAGATCAGGCCACTTCCATGCAAACTCAAAGGACTAATTAAGTGCTACGTTTTTCTAGCTATACACTAATGTAACTCTTGCTGTCATTGCGCTGCAGGATTGGACCTTACACAGCAGCTTCAAATATGCCACTGTGGATTTTACTGTTCTTACAGGTACTACTAACAGATCACATCAAATGTTAGGCAGGCTTAACCTTGTTAATGATCTGAGCTGGATGCTGCCAACTCCACATGCTTATTGAGGCATATTTTGGGATGTTGCTTATGCAGAATGCTGAAGAAGTTCAGAACACATCAGGTAACAATATCCTTGGTTCAGGATCATGCTCTGTGCCAACTCTACTCAGATTAACGCCTGTAATGGTGCTGAAGTTAGTAGCTGTTGGTTTTGGTTGCCCGGGGAGAGAGCAGGGGGAAAGAGTACCTCCAGAGGCTGCTGAGATCCCAGTTTGTCTGGACTGGCCTTGGGAGGTGCCCATTTCTGTCCTCTGACTACAGCAAAAGCTTCTGCTTTCTTTATTTAGAGGGAAGGAAGGTTAGGTTCAAGCTGTGAGGTCAGAGGGCAGCTGTACGTTTCTACCCTGTAATCATACAGAATGGTTTGTTGGTGCAGTACTCACCCAGGTTTCACTGTTTGTCCAGGTTTGTTTGGGAATTGCCTCACAGTCAGGTGCTCGTGACATTTGTAAAGATGAGGTTGGTGCCTTCACGTCTGTTGCAGAGCTTGGAAACTGATTGCAGAAAGATCTCAGGGCAGACAGGCATTAACCTCTTGGATGTTACTGGTTAGTAATGTCCCACATCTGGCAGGAGAGAAAAAACACCAGGAATCAAATTCAATAACCGTGTCAGAGAAAACAGAAGAGACCAATACAAAACATCTCGAGATGAATGGCTTTGTGTCCTGTCTGAGAAGCCAGAAAGTCTATGCATCCCATCTGAGAAGTGATTGGTCTTCTTATCAGCCATTCTGGGCATCCATTCAACTGAATACGTATTTAATTTTCTCACATGCACTGGAGGAATCTCAGCTGGGAAAATCAGCCAGACAACTTCCCCTATGTCTGAATCAGCAGCACGAAGATTTGTGGTTATCAAAGAAAACTTGCCCCGAATTTTTAACATTTAAGAATCTGCTGGTTTTTGCTGTTCCGTGGTTAGCTGACTGCCTGTGTTTGCATGCAGAAATCTTTGTTCTTGTGCTGTGTTGTTTCTCTGGAATGCTATGAGCAATTGTTTTTGTTTGTTTGTACTCGGGTGGAGCTAACTGTCTAATTGGGTAAATATTTGCAATGCTATACTTGCATGCACAGAAGACAAAGAGGGCTGGACTCCTGTTGACATAAAGGGCCTTTTACACCAGCCCAGCAATGTAAAAGCTTAAATAAAATTGATAAGTATGAGGCCACTTCTTATGGTCAGACCATATAAAGTGGATGTAATTTAACTGTCATGGCCATATTTACTTGTAATTACAGATGGACTCTATTTTCCAACATGATTACAGCCATTAAGGGGTTATTTACTCTGCCTTATTCACTGATTGCAAGTTCAAAACTGCTGAACTTCCACTGGGCCTCAGCCAATAACATTGGCTAATAATATAATAAATACCATTAATAAAATGATATTTATTTATTTTGCCTTTGGATATCAAGGGTGAGTTGTCCACAGATGTAGAAACTGCATAAGTGAACATTAGTAAGTCCAAATACAAAATATCTTTTGAAAGTAGCAAGCTTGTGGTGCTCATGGAAGGTGTGTTTGTATCTATAAAATAAATACCTTGCATAAACCTTATGGGATGACTATTGCATATGTTATCATTAGCTCCAAAGTACACTATAAATATCCACACACATATGAACAGATTCTAAAGATTTATCATTGGAGAGGCTGTTAATAGGTAATTGAGCCTTTCTTTGAACAAAGGTTATTAAAAATGATTGTGCCATGAGGAGAAGGGAAATTGAGCTGCACAGTTGTGGGGTTGTGTAGACCTAGTTCATCTTCTGTTTATCTGTAGCTGTCACAGCCTGGACCTTATTTGGAATGGATTTATCCTGGCTAGTCTTGAAAGACTTGAGTCTCATAGAGCCACTGCTTCACTCACACCTGAACAGAACAAGTGTCTGTCTGTAGGACTAAAAAAAGCTTTAGTATGTGAGGGTTTTATTTTATTAACAATTACTTGTCTTGTTTGAAATTCTCACTATGTTTTTTCAAGGTTCAACTACTTACTTTTGACTTCAGAAAACAAATAAGGATAATTTAGAGTTTCACCTCCATAAGGGCAAGCTCTGATGCTCTTACACCACCTGGTATCTTGCTTAGTCATTAGTTCCACGGTGTTCACTGATACCAGTTGTGGTGCAAAAGCCTTTGATTACCACAGGGCAACCATCCACTCCTCCACTCCTCCCTGTCCTTTACTGCAAGCCACAGATTTTTGTCTGCCTTTATGACCTGAGTATTGGAGCTCAGGCTGCCTCTGAGCAAGCACTCATTGACCAGGTAATCAGCAGTATCTCTGCTTCTGCAGAGTTAATCCCATTTCCAGTCCCTGCAGCGTGCTCATGGATCTCCCCGTTCTCTGAGAAGCTGTGACCCAGGCAGCACAGGCTGCCTTGCAGGTTTTGGCTGCATCCATTCTCTTGTCTAACCCACTTGTCATCCATCCCTATGAACAGTGTGGTGAGTGAGGAAAAGCAGCTACAGAGGTGTGGAGCCTGCTGAGGTCAGTTGTGCCACTGCCTGTTTTGCCCTCCCTGCATGAAAAGCGTGTTTCACTGCAGCTCACCACCCAGCCATTCCACCAGGGACGTGCTCAGTGGTTTCCTCTGAGCTCACTCACCCTGTTTTTCTGTCAACTGATGGCAAACTGACTATAATTTTTCATGTTGTTGGCATCTTTTCAAGTGCTGTTGTGGATTCTTGTAAGCTCATGTTGAGTATTTCCCTCAGTCACGCATAACTGGAATTCATAAAAATAGCACAAATGATTTTGTGTTTTCCCTTGCTATCTTCATTCTGAAAACATCTTGAACTTTATTTCATAGTGACATTTATCCAGTGTAAAAACTTCTAAAATTGTCCAGTGGTTTGAAATATATGGGACAAATTGAAAAGTGAATACCGGTCAAGATAGCAAGGCTGAATAAATCTCCTTTCATTAAGAAAACAGGCTAAATAAAAACTGTACCACTTCCCTTCCCCAGTTTGATACTGGTGAGCAAACTAAATATGTACAGACAGTCTTCCTTGTGATGTTGTGATTACCAATGCTATTTCTCTACAGTGTTTTTCCTGTTCCTTGTGTGTAAACAAACTGTAATCATAGTGCCATGACACCCAGAGCTCATCTTCTGGCAGCCGCCCGTGGTATTTACTTCCTCCTTCAAGTCTTACCTTTTCCCTGCATTTAGTGAAACTGGAGATGTCTGTGTGACTATCCCAGGATGTTTCTCACTCTCCATCAGACCTTTATCACACCAACACCGTATCTTCTGATTACTTCCATCTGGTTTTGCTTGATGTTTGGACAAAGCTTTCTAACTTGGATTATATAAGTATTTCCTTGACTGTACTGTAAATGCTTATCTGAGCTGGACAGGAAGAACTTGTTCTGTTGTTTGGTCTTGGGATATTACTGAAGACTCATTAAAGTAGCAGAGAAGCTTTCATGAGGCTGGGGAAGGAATGTGTCATTTTGTGCTTCTGCTCACCTGCCTGGATCTGCTGGAGCAAAGTGTTGTCCATTCACAAGAGAAATTCTGCCACGAATGTCTGGTGTTAGGACTGGCAGCCAGTCAGAAATGCCTAACTGCCCAATGACTTTCCCCACAAGAAAAAGGTAAATTTGCACTTGAAATTTTCAATCCCATGTAAACTCAGCAACCTGATTTGCTCAGAGAGGTCATTAACATTTAGCTTTGTATTAGGAAATACCCTTTACCAATAAATTTAAATGGGAAAAGCAAAGACTTGTGTTTGTTCCAAAAGATTCATTCATGAAAAATTCTGCTGAATGAAAAAGGAAATCTACAATTTTTTTTAAAGACTTCCTCTATCTGGTATGAGTGTTTTAGTCTAGGCTAACTGTACATTTTACCGATACTTCAACTCAATTTTAATTGAACTGATGTAACAGTATAATAAATAATGTAAGAATTAGTGGCATGTCTTTAATGTTTTTGCCTGCATAAGGTATCTGGATTCTCTGCAGAAATAAAGCCTGCTGTTATTTCATGTTGAAGGTGAAGTATGTCCATCAGTGTCTTTCCCAGGAGAATAGAGAGAACAAGGCTTGGGAGAAGGTGGTTTGGCACACACACTCCTCGTGAGGAGCAAATTTGCACAGCAGCTTGTCTTTAACTCTTCCCAAGCAGTGGAGCGTGTCATTGCTTTTGCAATAAACCATTCCTCAGGAACAGAGATAGACTGGCTGAAAAATAATTAAAAACTTAATTTTCTTTAATACTGTCCATCAAACAACTTTACTCAATCTTTTTGAAAGGCTGCTCTGCAGCATGGAAAAAAGACTGGCAGTAGTGCAAGAACAGGGACTATTTATGACCAGTGGAAGCATGGTTGGCCTTTTGCCCTAAAGAAATGACTGGATGAGAGGTTCTTCTGCTTAAACCAAGCATTAATAAAATAATTTGGACCTGTGATGATTTTTGGCAAAGTGGCTGCAAGAGCTTTTTTTACTGCCCAACAAATACTGACTTGCAGGGATGTGCTTAGGGTCTATTGTGTGCAAACTCACAGCTGCATAGTTGATCAATCCTCTCTTTTGGGAAAACCTGAATTTTTACTGAGGTATAAAATTTGTAGATTAGGTCCTTTACAAAGATTTGGTCCCAATAAATCCTGTTTGATTTGTCTCCTGCAGTTCCTTTACGGTTTGTTGTGTAGTACCTCAAGAAAGGCAAACAAAGCTTTATCCTCCTCTGGACTGCTGTTGGGGGCAGATCCACTGACTCAACTGCTCAAGGGGACAACCCCCAAAATTGGGTATTTTATTCCAAACTAACACACATAAAACTTCTCTTCTTCCTAGGTTCACAGTTCCATGGAGTAGGTTTTCAACATATAACTAATGATCAAGAGCAACACAACAAACCCTAATATCAGTGTCAGTGTCACTAGTGACCTAGTCTGCTGGTAAGCACAATTTTTTCCCCTCCAAACTGCCTGAGCCATAGTTTTTCCGAACTTATTTCCTAATTCCTTTCCTCATTTAGTCCATCTGATAATGCCACCAGACATCATTTCATCTGCTGAGAAGACTGAAAGGGGGAGGGTTCAAAGCTGGTATAAATTCACTTTTCTCTGCTTACCCATTAATCTGTGTCAAGTTATGCTGGATATGCTGTTCTGAGAGACAGCTCAGGCTTCTTTATCTGTCAGAGTAGCACTGCTTTGCTTTTCAAATCAGCAAACAAGAAGCCATGTCCTAAACAGGCCACTTCATTATCTTTTGTGTGGTTTATTTTTTCCTAAGAAAAATATAAATAATCCTTTATCACTGATAATAATTAAAAGATGTACTTTTCCTCGTAGATGATAAACTGAATGGAGAGCCTGTAGTCATTTGCCTGTCACTTCAATGGGGAAATCAATTCTCAGTTATCTACGCATGGCTTGTCTGGCTTGAGGATTAACCAGGCTGGGGCTGGGGATGCACTGACCTCAGTTCATTCACCACCTGCAAAGTTGACTTTGGACCAGCGGGCTGTATTGATCCCAGCAGTGCTGCCTGCACATCTGTCAGCCCCACAGCTGCCTGCAGCTCAGCAGCAGATCCTCTGTGTCACTCACAGCTGTGTGCAGCCCCTCCACAGCCTCTGAGGGCTGCAGGAGAGAGGTGGAGGCAGCTGCCATGGCCGGCTCCTGCAGCAGCAGGAAGATACAACACTTCTTTCCACACTGACTTGGCACAAACTGAGTCTATTTGTGCTCCAGGACTGATGGTGGCTGCCCCTCAGCTGTCAGAGGCTGAGGGAATATCTCCTTTGCTCCATCAGCAGAGGAGAGATTTCCAACTTTAAATAAACTAGTTTGTTACTAGTTACTTTCATTTAGTACAGAACTGAGGGAGATTGATGCACTGTGCTCATAGGCAAGGCTGCTCTTTCCAAAACCTGGTCATGCCTACAGCAAGATCTTGTTCCATGTGTTTCCCAGCAAAATGGTTTTCCTTTTCACCTTCAGCAGCAAACACGGCCTGCTGAAACTTGTATTTACTTTAAATAATTAAAATGTGGTGAGTTTAGATCTTCATGCAGGTCATCAGTTAAATTTTAAATGTTTAGGTGCTCAAATAATAGACTCCACAATAAAGTGATATCAACAAAAAGGATCTAATTTGTTTTGTTTAACTGGAAAAAATTTGCAGATTTGTATTTGCCTTGTTATCTCTATCTTTTATTATTCCAAAGAGATTCTGAATAGAGATGTTATCTCACCTTTAACTGCGCTCTTGCAATCTTATGATTTGTCAAACCAGTAATTTATGTTTCTGTTGAAAGGAGGTGAGAAGTAATTAACTCATGTATTGCATCCCTGTCTTTGCGGGCCTTTCATTTTCAGTAAGTACTTGCACTAGCAGGTTTTTTTAAAAAAATTCAGACTTTTCAAAACTCCTGGGCTGCCTCAGGAAGGCCAGCACTCTTAGCAGTGTATGTGGGTGGGTGCTTGATGCCTTGCAGAATTAAGTCCCAGGAGTCCAGTCCTGTATTGAAATCACTGGTCATATTCACATTGACTTCAGTCTAGCAATTGAAATCCTGGGGTAGCAGGATTATTTGCCCCACTGAATTACTGGCCCTGGTTCTCAGGATATTTCCTCACTCTGCCACGCACATCCACAAGTTGTTTACTTGCCCGAGTGTGCTTCTGGCAGCCTGTATTCCTGGATGACCTATTTTTGCAAGAATCAACTGCCCGTGGCAGCAGCATTTTATTGGCCCAGCAAGGGCTGACACCACTGCAGTGAGAGTGCTCATGGTCAGTGACACTGCAAGTCCTGGCTGAGCAAACTGATTTCCTGCCAGCTTTGCAGCAGCTTTTATGTCAATCACTAACTAGCAGGAGAGGATGGGCTCATAAAGACGTGTTTTCCATTGACAGAACCAACTCCAAGGCTAACTGGTGAGCACGGCCAGTGTGGTGACAGAAATTAGGAATTTCTGTGCAGAACACACTAATAATGGAACCTGGACACCCTCCTGTTGTCCTACTGGCCTGGTACTGAATCACATATAACTCATGGTTTCCTCTGCAGTTTCATCTTCCTCAGCTAAAAATTTTAAGGGTGTGACAGATCAGCAGAGGTCAGGTGAGACTGAATGTAAGGAAGGGGAGGGGTTGCTCTCATTTAGATTTATTTTTTTTCTGTAACAAAGCTGGTCACACCTCTAATAGCCAGACTCAGCTGTGTTTTCAAGTAATCTTAATAACAGGTTGCTAGAGTGCTTAGCTTGTTCAATCCATTCAGTAATTAGAGCCAGTGCCAAAGTCATAAAACTGAGGATGGAGTGAGGCCTTACTGAAGACAGTAATTTGCCTGCAAGTACAGCTCTGTGGAGCTTCCTCATCAATGGCTTCCCCTTGGATGGAGCAGGGCAGTCACCAAACAGGGCAAGCCCATGTAGCAGATGAGGACAAAACCCGAGCCTTTAAGTGACCATCAGTAAGATCAGTTCAGCAGTGCAGGCCAAGGAGATTAAAGCCAGCAACACTCCAGCTGGATTAGTTAATTTTTCAAAGGCTCAGAGTGCTGAGAACTTTGTGTTTTTATTCAGTGTTAAGGCTGATACTTCCAGCAATATTCACATGCTGAGGCAATGGTTTTAATGACTCAGGGGAAGAAGCTGACTACTGAATCACCAGTATCCAAACCTGAAGAACCCAACTGCTTTCTGTAAATCTGCATATAATTAAGCATAGTCGTGTTCTTTTCGTTAGGCATGAAATAACCACAGATGATGAGACTTCACTTACATAACAGTAAAAATATTACTTGTTTTAGTTTTCTACCCCAGAATCTGGAACCTACAATCTCTTGCAGTGTGTTGTTTATGAGGACTGAGAAAAGGATGAAACAAATAGCTAGAAGAAACGTATACCCAAAGTGTGAAAACAACATTTCTGCTCATGAAATTCCTAAACCAGATGTTGTTAGAAACTGGAGAAATATTCTAAAGGGCAAACCATGCAAGCTTATGTTGTTCTTAAACCACTGGCCACTATCAGACCCTGCAGTAGTAATAAGAGCTTTGATTTGATCTGAGGTGGCTGTCGTCAGCACTCAGCATGTTCTCTGAACACCACAAGCAGTTGCATCAGATTAGAAGAACAGACAGTGGGTGTCCCAGACTGTCCCAAAAATATGTAATAAAAAAAAGCACCAGGTAAACATTGCATGAGGACATGATTAATGCCAGAAGAGCAGAGGGTGGAAGTTCAAGGAAAGGCAAAAATTATTAGTAACAGAAAATATATATTTCTCAAGATCTAGAATGTAGTAAGAAAGATCTCCAGGGATGAATACCATTTAGTTTCAAAAGCAGACTAACTGCAAGGCTAGAAAATGCTGTAAAAGGAATGTTCTCACATTTTCATCTCTTGACCTGCTAACCTTTTCTTTAAAACATTTGTTACAAGAACTGTTATGCAAATAATCGGGTTTTAGGGTTTTTTTCTGTTGTTGTCATTTTGTTTCTTTTTTTTTTTCTTTCAGATCAGAAATCATTCTGATGCTGACTTGTCTGCTTTCCAAGCAGAGATGTGCCAGAACATCAGCGGAGTCAGAGGGATTACCCAACACTTGCCTGCTGAAGTGTTTGCAGTAACTGCTCGCAAAGAGGAAACATTTTTTTGGCTACGTAGGTGACTTTCATCACATCTTCCAGATTGAGGTGTAGAACAGTTGTAGAGATCCAAGAAAGAAGGACCCTGAGGCCTTCAGCTTAAGCTCCAGTTCTGTGTTTATGCCTGTGTTAATCTGGAATAGATCCCATTACATTGATCTGAATTTAAACAAGATTATGTGAAATTTCAAGTATTGGTCATGCTGGGGAATTGTGCTGCATTCTCTGCTACACTAAGTGGATATTACTGTCTTAATTTTGGGATAAACAGGACACTTCCCATGGATGAATGATAAAAATAGGAGGTAGATCCAGAACTTTTCACCTCCAGTTTCTACAACTCACTTAGAAAGGTGTTCCACTGACTAGCCAGTGATAAGTGTTATCCACACTGAAGTTGCAGATTTTGCCATCACAGTGGCAGCAAGATGACTTCCCTCTGATTGTCCTGATTCCTTCCAAAAGAATATTAAAGGAGCAATCCAGGCAAGCGTTCCCTCTATCAGTTGTGCATGTTATGTACCCCAGACATACACAAGATAAACACACTGCTAGAGGGCTGCAGTCACTGCAGGTGCTGAATTCAGTCGTAAACACACACAAAAATTTAGGAAGATCACAGCTGAATTCTGCTGAAATGCTGAGGCAAAACTGGCCTCATGTCAATCATTTAGTTGGAGTGATTACATAGCCTGGAAGAACAGAGAAAGGCCACAAGCTTTATAGTTATGGCAAACTATAAAACAGCTGGAAATAAACAGTGGAAAGGGAAGACTTTGCTGCCATGTGTTGTAGCCCCGGTTTAATGTTTTGGGTTTTGGGAAATTCCTTTCCCAGGAGACTTTCTGTAAACAAGAGAAATGTTTTTGTAACTGTACCTATGTTTATCCATTCTTTCTCACAGGAGAGGTTTCTTGACAAACATCTGTTTTAACCAATGTGATTGAAGAGGTTTGCCTTAATTTCACCAATCAAATTAGTCTGTGTAAAATGCTATATAAGAGAGTCACATCTCAAAAATAAAGATTCATTTTTTCTTGCCTTCTGATCAAGAGTCTGTGTCATTGTTTGGTGCTCAACAGCGATAATGTACGTCTTCAGCTGCAAGCAGAGCTCGATGGCTCTGGTGCTATCATCGTTCTGACTTGTCTTTGATTAATGCATGTGGAACCTCAGGAGCCCTGGCACACTGTTTTGTACCTATTTCATAACTGCCTGGAGTTTCTTGTTAAGTAATCTGGCTATGAGAGTTAAAAGCTGTCCTGCTTCTCTTAACATTTCAGAGGAGAAAAAATGTTGTGTTTTCCCATTTTCTACTACAAAAGTGGTAGAGATTTACATCTTGCAACCATGTGGGCATAGTCACTGGGTGTGATAATTAAAAGTCTCCACTGATAAACTACAACAGCTTCTCTCCTAATGTCCTGAGTGCCTCTCCTGCTCTTTGCCTCTCCCCTGAGCCACAGCAGCCCTCTCTGGCAGGCTGGGACCTGGGAGACTTTGCTGCCTCTTGGATGCTGCAGCACAAGACACTGTTATGGGTCTGTTCATGATCTTCCTCTCCTTCTGAGGCTCAGAGGTTTCTTCTCTGGTGCCATTCTGTCCTCTTTTACTCTACCACCCACCTTGGAATTAGGGACTCCCTCTGCCTCCCATTCCCACTCCCACTCATCCTGTGCAGCCACTGACCCCACAGACATTTTGTTCTGAAGGAGCTCCTTTCTGGGGAGACAAGACACCCTGCCTGCCTGGGAAGGGAATCGAGGCAGAGTGTGGCTGCTTTCCAGCCTCTCCATGGCCACAGGGGTTTCTTTCCAGGCTCCCTGCTCTCCGTGGTCACAGTGGTGGAGCTGTGTGGGCAGAGGCCAGCAGGAGTGGGCAGACAGGGCAGTCCAGCACAGCGAGGTGATGCAAGGTGCTGCAGGAAGGGCACGAGGCTGATGTTGCTGCTCTGGTGGCTGCTGTGGCCCCGTGGCAATATAAAGCTCATACATAATTCATAGATGTCGTACATTGGCACTGTTTGTGCAATTTACTCTTACGGCTGGGATGGTGGAGGAATGCTGCGTGTAACTTCTGGTTACACAGGAAACCTGTTGGTATTTCCTATCCCCACTGGTGAAGGCGTAAAAAAATAGGGAAAACACAGTTTGAATAGAGAGAAACAAAGCAGTGAGTGACTGAACTGTTCACCACCACCCCCAAATATTTCAGGGACGTCTGTGTCTTGCTCATGACTGTGAGCACACAGGGCTCTACCCTAAGGTGCTGGAGCTGTTGGGACTTTTGCCTTGAACTGTGGGTACAGGTGGCAATGTGTGGGTGGGAGAAGGGATGTCAGTGTTTGTGTTTTT
>VYZR01125380.1:19635-40234 GCA_013400675.1 Oxylabes madagascariensis
TGGGGTGGGGTGTTGTGTTTTTTTTGTTTTTTTTTTTTTTTTTTTTTTTTTTTTTTTTTGTTTTTTTTTTTTTTTTTTTTTTTTTTTTTTTGGTTTTTGTTTTTTGTTTTTTGTTTTTTGTTTTGTTTGTTTTGTTTTGTTTTGTTTTCCCAGCAGTGAAAACCAGAGGGCTGGGCTGATTGCTTCACCTTTTGAGCCTGCAGGGACTCATTGCTGCACCAACACAGCCCCACATTTCCCTCAGTGTGCTGCACCCCTACAGTCACTCAGCTCTGCCTAGATTATTCTGCTAAATAACAAATTCCAATCTTTTAGCTTCTTCTTGTCACATTATTTTTCATTTCAGTCTGCAAGTAAGGATGACTGAAAAAATAATATGCTATTTGCTATTTCCTTATGCTGTTGCTGGAATTCAATGTTGAGCAAGTTTCTTGTGCGGAATGTAATGAAAATACAGTATGATAGTAATACATTTCTGGCATGATTCATGGTTACCAGTGGAAATATTTAATGATCTTTTTGTATACATATAGTAATTACTTCTTCTGTAAGACAATAATAAGTTGCAATACAATTATGCTCTTGTTCTTCTTCATATGAGAAATGGGCACATGAGTGGAACAGAATCAGAAAAGCAGAATGTCCCTGGTATCTTTTCAATATTTATCTACTCACCTGAGATTCTGCAGTCTTTTGAATATCACTAGACTTTTATAATCAGACGGATTGTGCAGCCTTAAGATAAACAATTCTTAAAATAGCGAAAGTTAATTTTCATTACAAAACCAGGCATTAAGGAGTTATTCCTAAGTCATTCCCTAAAGGTAAAAACTCCGAGGAATGCAATATGTTGCAGATAAATCCTCCTAATATAAAGCAATAAATTCTCAGTTACACAGAGATGAACAACACTTACTTTTCTCTAATAAACTACTGCTGGATCCTGGCTGCAGTTGCAAAAGCTGCTTTCTTTGAACAAAGGAGTCCCTGTCTTGTGAGAGCTCATTACCCATATGATAATACTGTTCATTTCCCCCACACAATTCATTGGAGAACCAGTGGGCTCCTTGCAAACTTCTAATTAGGTCTCACACCGTCCCTGAGCAGTAAGTATGATTTTACCCATTTTACAGCTGTGGAACTTGGGCAGGGGGGCTGCAGCCAGTGGCCCAGAGCCACCTCTCCTGTCACTTCCACAGGTGGGAATAGACTTTGGATGTTGTTACTCCCAGCTCTCTGTTCCAAGCTCTAAGCCACAACCTCTTGTGGAGGCTAATTAAAAACTAAGAAAATGATTTGACAAGGTTTCAAAAATGTTATTGGTGCCACAGATTTCTTCTGGTGTTGGAATGAAGTTTCTAGCACAGCTGTAATTGCTGCGTGTGTTGCTTAAGATTTTTTAGATCAGTCAGAAGACTCAAGCTGTATTCCTGATACATCCCAAAGTTCACAACAGTTCTTTGTCGTGTTTTTCACTGGCATCATTTATCATGGGCATTTAAAAGTGAAAACCCTGAGAGAAGTGAAACAGCATCTTTCAGTTGCATGGATGAAGGCAAAAGCTTCTGGTGTCTGCATATGCAGGGTGAGAGTTGGCATGGTTTCAATTACTTCTTATGGATTTGTTAGCTCTAAGATTATTTTATTTCTTGCGATCTGCTTTTAAGCATATAGAAAACTCTTAGAAGAAGTATCCTGGGTTTGTTAAAATCCATTGCAACTCAGCTGTCACAACAAGATGAGTGCCCTCGTGTTAGTACTGATGCTAAAACAGAGTCACAGAACCACAGAATGGTTTGGGGTTGAAAGGGACCTTAAAGATCATCCAGTTCCAACCCCTTTACCATGGGCAGGGACACCTTCCCCTAGACCAGGTTGTTCTGAGCCCCATCCCGCCTGGCCTTGAACACTTGCAGAGATGGGGCATCCACTACTTTAGCTTCATAAACCTTTTTCTCACACATTTGGTAGAGGGGTGGAAGAGGGATGGAAAGAGTTAAGCCACAGGCCAAGCTCCCTTGCTAACTTTAGAAAAAGCAAGTTATGCAAAAGTTGAGGAGAAGTGAAAATCACTGAGTAAGTGGATCTTTTGAGAGGAAAATATGACATATTCAGCAAAATCCCACTAAACCTCTTTCTCCTGGCATCACATATGGGTGAAAGCAATCCCATGTCTGGCAGCATGGCACAGGGCTTACAGGGAGAGGCAGGTGGTGCTCACCCACAGGGAGGTGTGATCTCTGCTCAACCTGGGTGAAACACATATTTGAAAGAGGATTTCACATGGGAAGAGGAGGGCTTGGCATATCAGTTGGAGCATATTTCCCAACATCACATTAGCTTGACATTTGCTAGATCAACCCCATTTAATTCTCATTTCAGTGTGGTGATGACTTGTACTCCAGTGTAGTCATTTGCAGAGCCTGGTGCTGTTAGCAGAGCAGTGCTGCCAGTGCTGAAGCACATTTAACACTGCCAAGAAGCTGCTACTTGCAGGAGTTTTGCTCCTTCTCTGGTAAAACTACAACTGTTTGCTCATGAGTCATACTCTGAGCAGGGATTCCATGAGAAGATTTTTGGAGAGCGCTTTTTCAGTTTGGGAAAAAGCTGCAGCCTGAACAGGGCGTGTTTTCTTAACACACACATTCAAAACAAGCCAGCAGCAATCAGCTAAAAAGGCAGAGAGTTAAACTATCACCTTACAGATAAGCTGGTGGCCAGAAAGCTCCTAGCTATTAATCACAGAATCAAACCTTTTACCCTTTCATCTTTCAAGGAGAGCAACATGCCAGATGTGAGGCTTTCCTGTGGCCCTGCTGCTCTGCTGTGACACATGCAGAGTGTGACTGTGCTGGGCAGAGCTGCCTCACCCCTCAAACAGCAGCACCACTGCAGGGTGGAGTGACATGTTGCTCCATCAGTGTTGTCCCTGTGCAATGTGGCAGCCTTGGATACTCTTAGAGGACGTGATCAATAATCAATACTGGCAGCTACTGGCAATGATGAATCTCTCCTCCACGTGTACACCCTGTTTGGATTCTGCCTGGGACTCAGCATCTTGCTGCAGGACTGTCTGCTTTCCATCAGTTGGCCCTCTGCCCTGTCTTCCAGCACACCAATAAATCAGGAAGCCTTCCACTGGTTTCCCAGGTTGTGACTCTGACACACCAGGCTTAATGCTTTAGGGCAGGACTTGAGGGATGTTTGGCACCTTCTCCATTCAAAATGCCACTCCACCCTACCTCTGTTGGTGTAGGGACAGCTTTCCTCAGCAAAGTCTTCATGTGCTTTTATCTCTTTCCAAGGTTTTTTCTTCTACTTGGCTGCCTAGAGTAGACAGAGTGACATTCTTCACTTCAGCCAGTTTATACAGAGACTAAACTTGGATTCATTAGTCTAATAGGTTTCATTGACAACTTTTTGTCCCCTACAGCTTTTATCCGTTTTCCCATCAGGAGCATCTAATAAAAAGCATTGGTTTAATAAAGCAGAGCATGCTTTGGTTCCTCTGATGGTACTGTATTTTTGTATAACTTTGCTCAAGGAGGATTAGTAACAAAACACCACTGCTGCTGGTGCTGGTGGAGCTTCACTTCAGCGAGCTTTCAGAAAATCCTCTGTGCAGATATAGCCTGTGGGAGAAATGTAACCCTCATTAAACAGGAGGCTGAGAGCCTTGACAATGTCATTGGTCATGTGAGTGCTTCTGCCAGCGTCCCACAAAGCTCTGCTAATGGCTTTCAGTGCTGCCCTGCAGCACTGCTGTCCTTCCAGCACTGGGCCCTCTGCTCCTCAGCCTTCTGCTCAGCTGGTATGGCTTTCAGCTGCTCCTCTGCTCTTCTCTTTAAAACACTGGCATTCTGACTTCAGAAGCAGGGAGATTCTCTGCAGTTTAGAGCAGCAGACAAGGGGCAGGATGCTGTGTCTGGGTGCCCCCGTGCCTCCAGCCTGGCCCTGCCTCGCAGCACGCACGAGCTGAGAAGGAAGCTGGCCCTTACTCCCAAATTACGACCAAAAGTGCTTTGTTTCCGTCCTGCTCTGGCAGAAATGACTATGTAGGGCGGTGTGGAGGGATGAATCATGCCATGTGTCCTGTGCATATTAAACCCATATTCTTTGTCTCGAGGCACATGCGGGCTCCTGGTGAGAGCTGCCAGGGTGGGGGCCCAGGCAGGGCTGGTTTCCAGCTATGGGCACAGAACTTGCTTGAGCCACAGGGCTGCTTGGATCCAATAGTGGTTTATGCATTCACCCTGGCTGAGGGAGAAGGAAGAGTATTACTGCTTGGTGGTGGTGGTGTATCTGCAAAACTGAGATGCTCGAGGTTTCAGTCCCAATTTTCTCATAATTTGTTTTTTTCTAGCCTAAAACAAGTCACTTGAAATCCTGTTTTTCTGGCTGTACTTAAACCACATCTTTTGTTTCTGATCAGAAAAGACCCAAGCACTGTTCCTGGTCTGAACAGAACCTGTTCCTAGGGATGCTGGTGTAGGTTAGTGTGGGCCTGATATTTTTGGGTCTGAGAGATTTCAGCCTGCTGGCAGCTGCTAACCTTTTTCCCAAGGGAAAATTCCTCAAGAAAGCTTCTTCTCAAAACAATCTTGGCAAACAGCTATCCTTTCTCAAAACCATCTTTCTCCAGGTGGTGTTTTGCCTTTCTAGTTCTCAGAAGAAAACATTTTAGCTGTTTTCTAGTTTAACCAATGGGATTAGAGAGGTGTCGTTCCTATTCACCAATCATGTTAAATCTATATTGGAACACCTTATAAAAAGTAGTAAGAATTAGACAATAAAGCCTTCTTTCTATGCTCTTTGCCTTATTAAATATATGGAGTCCCTCATCTTTTTCTCGTGTCCTACAACAACAGATTAGCAGTGAACTGGGACTCTTACCCAAATATCTTACCCATTGTGGTTGTCTTTGTGTTCTATAAATCAGATAAATTTATAGATAAATAATCTATAAATCATGTGAACAAACACCCTGCTCAGAGGGTATTTCTGTAAGAATAAATGCATGGCTGATATTAAGTACTCAATAGTACAGTGAGGTATTGTTGGGACCTCATTCCTTTTAGCTCTGAGATAGAGGGTTTAGCTAATTTGTTTATTGATTTTTTTTCCCTGGGTGTAGTGGCCGCTTTGCCACTAAAACACTGCCACAGTTAGGAAAGCAAGGAAGCAAAAAAGTAACAAAACCCTCAGTTCCACCATTGTCCTCCAAACGACTTTAAAACTTTAAAGTGAGAATAAAATCTCAGCTAAAGTGTGCTGACTTCAACAGAGACCTCGATCTGAGCCAGCCACCTCAGGCTCCCTTTTGAGCACAGCTGTCCAGGTTTGGGTTCTACTGTGCAGGAAGCTGAGCTGTGCCATTGCATCCCCTGACTGAGGAGGATGAGCTGAGCTCCTCTGGTGTGAGGGGTGTGGGGTAAGAGCCTCTGGGCTGTGCCCTGCCCATCGTGTGTCTGTGGGACAGGGTCAGTCCCTGTGCCTTGCCCAGGTGTGACAGAAGGGCAGGCTGTGCATGTTGTCCCCTGCAAGCCCCAGGTCAGGTGGCAGCTGGAAAGTGGGACCTGCTTCTGAACACCATCAGCATTTTTCTTAAGAGCTTTTTTCCCTCTTAATTGCCCTTGTAACCCATTTTGATTAGTCAGTGATGATTGCTGGGTCTGATGATAGCGAGTGCTCATTAGCACGTGGGCCAGGGGGCAGTTCCCCAGAGCACAGAGATTTACCAAAAGGGAATACATAAGGCATGTGAGATTCCAAAACAGGAGACTGAAATTTTAGGATATAATACAGCAGCATATTCTCCATTGCCATCATCTGCCACAGTCTAGAGGATGGCACAAAGGGAATTGAGTCTGCATAATGCAAACTCATGTAATTATAACAGCATCAACCCGACTTTAGCCACTTGCTTTAAAACAATTGCCCCCCTAAATATTGGTCTTTGACTGTAGAGAAGAAATACTCAGGGGGCAAGCTTAAATTTAGATGGCAAATTAGAGGCGTAAATTAAAAAAGAAAAGCAAGTCACTTTAAAAGTAGCTATATAACATCAGCTATAGCTGATGTTCACCCTGGTGTCATATGGTGAACATCAGGGAGCTCTGCTCCATGCCCAGGGGTGCTGGGTGCTGCCACCAGCTGAATGAGCATCATGTCACAGCAGCATCTTCTGTGTGGATGAGATGAGGCTGCTCATTTACTTATGGAGAAGGCAGCAACCTGGGAACCCACGGGCCAGCCTAACCTTTTGGCAGTGGGTACCAAAAGCAGAAAGATCTAAGTGGTCTAAACCCCTGATGGGGGAAGGAGCTGGTGAGAGGCAGGCAGTGCAGCACCCTGCTGGATCCCACTGAGGTCCCTGGGGCACGTGGGCATGCTTCCAGCTGTGACATTTATTTCCAGAATGGAACTGCCTGAATCTATCCCAACATGAGGCACAGGAAGTCCTCTGAGCTTGTTCTTCAAATGCAAAAGCAAAGTCATTCCTTTGGAGGTCTCCTTCATCCTGTGCCTCGCAACCCTCACACATGGACCAGGTGAGAGGTGGCCTTGCATTGCACTCTGGGATCTGTGCATTTAAAGAGTCCAAAATCAAGAGATTTTACAAAAAAAAAAAAAAAAGACAGTCAACCTATACCTGACCTCTACTGTGTGTGCTTGCAGCATGAGCTTTGCAAACACTTTTTCCAGTTGAAGTGGCAGGAGGATCATTTTTAGCACCAGAGGCAATTATTCTGGTCTGGAATTTCAAGATGGTGTTGACTTTTACCACAAATACACAGAAGAGATCGGTTTCAGCATTTCACAATAGCAGGGTCCCAGGAAAATATGTCCTCAGTCAGACTAACGGGGACCCAAGTTCTAAGTGGAGAAGATATTCCATTGTATCAGAGGAGAGAAAAACAAGGAAAATCAAGGTATTGTCTTCTGTTGTTATCTGCTGGAGGCACAGCTGAATATCTGCAGATGGCAGATAGCTTTGCCAGCCTTCACAACCCAGTGGCTTTTCTTCCTGTTTGTTTTGTCTCTAGGGAAACATGCAGCATTTAGCAATTAGATGTTGATCCAAGTATTCAGCAAGGTCAAGGAAAGCTTTTATGTTACTAGAGTTTTTTTCCCCTAAAATAGCTAGTTTTAGAGAACGTGCCCATGGGCCTCATGTTGTGGCAACAGTGGAGGAAAAACTCTGACTGCAAAGCGCACAATTTAAAATGCAAAAAAGGCACTTACTGGGAACCAGGAGAAATAGGAGGTGTGGATGAAACAGGGGGCTCCAAAGGAGCCCAGGCAGCAGAGCTACACCTGGAGGGATGCAGCTTTTGGCTTATGAATTCTTACTAACTTCACTGGGGTTTTGCAGATAACTTCACAGCTTGGGCTCATCCTCCCAGAGATCCAGGGCTGGTAGTGGTAATAACTTGCAAACTGAATGTTTAATTTTGCCTTTTTTTCCTTCTTACATTATGCAGTTCAAACAATTGGTTTTTTATTCTTTGCTGTTGCTTTCTTTTGCCTCATCTGATGTCCTGCATATCACTCCATCGTTCTTCCTTTGCAAAGCTGCTGCAAAACTTTTCAGCATAAATGCCACAATACTAATAAAAATCCCTCCATCTCTCTGGTGTCAGGANTGGATGAAACAGGGGGCTCCCAAGGAACCCAGGCAGCAGAGCTACACCTGGAGGGATGCAGCTTTTGGCTTATGAATTCTTACTAACTTCACTGGGGTTTTGCAGATAACTTCACAGCTTGGGCTCATCCTCCCAGAGATCCAGGGCTGGTAGTGGTAATAACTTGCAAACTGAATGTTTAATTTTGCCTTTTTTTCCTTCTTACATTATGCAGTTCAAACAATTGGTTTTTTATTCTTTGCTGTTGCTTTCTTTTGCCTCATCTGATGTCCTGCATATCACTCCATCGTTCTTCCTTTGCAAAGCTGCTGCAAAACTTTTCAGCATAAATGCCACAATACTAATAAAAATCCCTCCATCTCTCTGGTGTCAGGAAGGATGCAATAATTAAATATACGTCCAGCATTCTGTAATACAAATTGATTTGAACTTAGCTGAAAACCAATAAGCAATAAGGATTTGTTGGCTTTCCTACCACTTTGTATGACAGCAGAAGAAGATACTATCAAATCTCACATCCTGAAACACTCTGTTAACAATAACATTCAGGGCAAAAGTAACTGGTTAAAGGTACATCCAGGATCCTGCAGAGCTGGGAACTGGGCTTGGAGCCCCTGACAGTGTAGAGCAGTTCCCTGGATGTCTGTCAGAGTCATCTCGGTGTAAGATGATGCAAACTGGTCTGCAGCTCTCAGAATCCCATGGTGAAGGCAGGAGAGGAGGATGAGCTCATGTCTCTCCAGCAGGCAAGCCCCTGATCCAGGATGCCAAGAGGAGCCACAGGGCACGCGAGGATTCAGACGTTGTCTTTGGCAGGGATCACCAAAGTCAAGATCCAAGGCCAGGAATCAAATTCTGCTGTGAAGGGCAGAGGAAAGAGAGAGCAAGCCTTTTGTGGAGCTCATGTTGTCAGTAGTCTTTCCTCAGACCCAGGAATTTTTCCTCATGTACTCTATGGTGAGTTTTGCAATCAGATTTTGCTGGGAGAAGCTCACTTTGGTAGGTCAAGGGTAGACTCTTCTAGAGGCCCTGTGCTGATGTTGAGTAGCACCAAGTAACAGTGGTGAAGTCCACATCTGGAGCTCTTTTCATTTCCTGCAGAGGCAAAAAACCTTCTCTTTATCACCCAGTGAGATCCTGGCTGCAGCATCAGTTGGTTCGGCAGCAGCAGCAGGGCTTGAAGCAGAGGAAGAAGCAGAGGCTGAAAACCAGACCCAGCAGGAGTTCAGAGTGCAAAGCCATGATGTTGCAGAGGATGACAGAAAAGCTGGCAAAGCCTCTTGTTTAGCACTTCAGGCCTTGTGGCAAGATGGGCTGGTTCTTGTATTTTCCCTTCATCCCTGGCAGCACCATTGTAGAGCTTCAGGCTGCACAAGAACAGCTACAAGGACAACACGGAGTTAATGCTCCTGGAAAGGCAACAGCTCCCTGAAGTCCCTGGAGCCTTTGTGGAAAGGCTGTTTAGCTCCCCAGCCAAGACCTTGCCTATATTTAAGGAACTGATTCAGAGCAAAGGTCTCTCTGCTTTGCCTTGTGTGAAGCTGGGTTTTCTCAGTATCAAACCTTTGGGTCAAAAAGGCTTTCCCTGGCTCCTTGGTGATGTGATGACTCCATCAGGGGATGAAATGTGATCATGCACCTTCCATTCCACCTCCTCTCCTTCCCTCTGCCAGCCCCATGCCCTGGGTCCCATGGGAAAGGCTCTTGGTGCAGCAGCTCTCCAGCTGCAGTGATGAGAGTATGTGAAATTCAACATGAAACTGCAAAAGTCTGGCAAAAAACCCTGCCATTTTCCTTTTTCCCATGACATTCTTACCTTACTTTGCCTCTGGTACACCTGCCTATGCACAGGGTGTTATCTAAAAGCTTCATGAAATTACAGGAAAGACTGTCCATGATCCACAAATGTGCTGAATTGGGCCATGTTTGACCTGTACAGCTCCTGGGCAACAAATCAATGGAAGCTGTGTTTGTGAAAGCTGACCCTTCCCCACCCATTCCTCATGGAAAGCAAGGGCAGCAGCAGAAGTTATACAGGATAAAGGTCTTGGGTAAAGCCTTGTCAGTCTTGGTTTTACAGCCACTTTGTGTTTCCTGTCCACTCCTCTTTCTGCAACCCGAGGTTCACAAAAGCCTGATGAGGCTGGCAGGAGTCTCTCCATAATCTTGGAAATGAAGAACGATTATCTTGTCTCTGACCCTGAATCCTCTTATTCTCTGCAAGGCTGAGCTACTGGCAAAACCCTTGTCTCCTCCCAGTCCACCTATTGCATTTCATGCCCCTGAAAACCTGAGATCTGAGCTATGTTCTGTGGTTTGTGTCCCCTGGTTAGAGCTTTATTTTTATTCCATCCCATGAATGGTGTTGCATGGTGGTGGACTGAAGTTTATCTTTTTATAAATAAATTGGTATGTGAAAATCAGTCTTCAGGACTCGAAATTGCCAGTTCTTTCCTAACTTTTACAAAAATAGCCAATTTTCTTATGGAATCTTAAGAGATATCTGGTTCAAATGATTTGCATGGTTCATACTAGACTGAGGTACATTAGAAATATCCTTAGCATTTTTCTAGCATACAAAGACTTGATTCATAGAGTAATTAAAACCAAAAAGGCTTCTGTGTCAAAGTACATTTGGAGGATATTCTTTTTAAGTCAAACACGATATAGACTGGTATTGATGAGAATATTCTGCTCTGAAGCAGATCAGAAGAAGGATTTTATGCCAGCAGTATTGATCTGCTCAGGGAAATGAAGAGGCTGAGGGGACAGTACAGATTTCCAGGGGACTGGTGCCTCCTCAACTCAGCTGTGATCAGCTCATCTTGAGCTGGCAGCTGCCTGTCCTGCCCGTCCTGCCCGTCCTGCCACTGAGTCACCCTGCAGGGCAGTTCTGCTCCCCAGGATGGGGTGATGGCCTGATGCTGAGCTGGTCAGGTGATGTCTGACAGCTTATTTTGAAGGAGGTGTTAATTTTCAAATAGAATTTCACTGAAATGCCCACTGGTTTAAGAAATTTTTATTTGGGTTGTGCCCATGGCTCCTCAAGGATACAGCCTTGCATTGCCTCCAAAGTTTTTTATTCTTACCTTTCCAAAGTGAAGTGTTCTGTTTTTCTAGATGAGTTTACATTTCAGCTTTTAATATTTTCAAGTGATATAAAACAAACTATAAAGCTGATTTGAATTTTTTCACTGTATCAAAGTCCAGCATTTTGAATAACAAACAAATTTCCTTGGAATTTTATGGAAATACCAAATTTACTTTCTTTGTTGTATTTTCTAAAATGGAAGAAAGTGCATATCATGCAATTTGCCATGAGAAACAGATAAAACCAAATATTAAGAGTGTCTATGAACTTTAAAAGGAGTAACTCAGTTTAAAATAGTAATTTTTCTTATCCTTTTTTTTTTCTCTTTGCGTTAATTATTAGTGAAAATACTCTGGCAAGATCAGGAGCTATTTAAACCAGATAAAATCTTCTATCTCCTTGACACTCTTTTATCTTTTCAGCTTCTCTTCTCAACTTCAGGCAAAAAGGAAAACAACTTAGTGATCTTCACACAGTTATTTTCAGTTTTGTCATTTGGGATCCAGCACTTTTAGGGACAGCTGTAAGTCAGTTTTTGAGCCTGGAACTTCTTACAGCTGTGGGAATAGGAGACAGGAAAGAACTGCACCTACACGCTGAGTTGTGCTGGAAAAGAAGAGACTTTTATTTACATCTTTGACATTTTATAGAATTCCAAAGGTGACAGTGGATTGGAGGGTGAAGCTGCCACCCCTCCAACACACTGGTCAGACCAACAGTCCGTCAACTCTCTCCTTCTCCATGAAAATATGGAAACAAACCATTTGTTGATACTTGAAAGCGTGAGAACTCCGTTACAGAAACGAAAACACATCAGAAGGCTGAAAATCATGGCGACATACAAGGGCACTTATTTTGGTGTGGATTCATCTCATTTAGGAAGTATTTGAGTGGAGCTTGAAGGTAAATAAGGAGTATTGTTGATTTCCAGTAGCAGGCAGAATTGATGGGCTTCAGCCTCATTAGAGGGGTCATGGCTGGGCTTTTGATTTAGCAAATAGTAGCAAAGGAGTGAGTTAGGACAGCAAATATTTTGCCCTCTTTCATGGGAGTAGATTTTCGTACTGTCTAAACCACAGCAGAGACTGTCTGGTTTGACTAGGCTTTAGTTTTCCCTTCTGTAATAGCTGAGTGTGGCCAAAGCAAAAATCCCAAGCATTTGAGCTGTTTGTTGGCTGAGCCCCCTCGCCTTGGCGCTCGCTCGGAGCCTGTTGCCGCTCCTGAGGATGATGGAACGGCTCCCACTGGGAGCTGGATCAAGTTTTGAGCTGCTCCTCGCTGCTTGTTTATTTGTCCTATTCTCCGGGCTTGGCAGGTGGCATTTTTGCTCAGTGATTCATTCTCCGGCACATGCATTTATCTGGGCTGACATTTTAATCATGCAAATAAGGATCTCCTTAATGAAGAAAAAAATTAATTTCGCAACTGTTGCTACAAAACACAGTGACAGTCCTGCTAATGTCATTACATTTATAATACAATCAGTGGCTTTTCCATAATTGCTATAAACTGGCGCACTTAACAGCGGAGTAAAGGTTACACAAAGAGCTGTGTGGCTCCCCTTGTTCGCTCGCTCTTTTATCCAGACTCTTTGGCACTCTTCATATGTCCTTTTGAAATCTTTTGGTCCTCACTGCTTCCTCGCTTGTACCGCAGATGGCTTTGCCTTTGTTGGGGGAACAGGCAAAATAAGTGGCAAGGAGACAACTCCTCCGTGACCTTTTGTGGCTTCTTGTCTTTCACATCACAGTCTGCAGGGTAAACACAGTGACTCATTCTCTTTCAGTGAGTAGCTGCCTTCCCAAGGGTTTGTTGTTTGCAGGATTTTTCCGTTATAAAATCTGCACCCAAAGAGCGGTGGGGTGTGAGCTGTGAGCAGCCAGTTTCTGCCTCCAGACCCACTGCAGGTTAGGTGGGCAATAAGGAGTGAAAATTCCTGGGCAGGATCATACCTTTGTCGTCCTTCCCTTCTCCTAAACCTTCCACAACGGACTTAATTTTTTGGTTTGCCTCTAGTGCAGTGTATCAGTGAGAAGCTTAAAAAAAGCAATTATATAGCAAAAAAACAGTCAGAAAAAAGGGCTTCCTAGGGGGGAAAGGTGCTAAAATGCTCTAAAATTAGCAGAAAACCAGTGGCTTGTGAAACTGAGGAGTCAGGATGCTCGGCACCATTGTGCAGTGTCAGCCTTGGATGAGGAAAAGCTGTTTCAGACCCAGTGTTTTCTCTTTGACATGCTGTGAGTGAGGTACCCAAGGGCCAGGTAAAGACCTTAATGCCCAGTGAAGGGGTTGGGAACTGTGCTCTGGTCCCAAGGTGATGTAAATCACCCTCAGGTTGTGTTACCTCTGCAGAAAGGTACTTTCAGGTTGGCTTTTTGACCTTTTTGTTTGCAAGGGAGGGTTTAAAAGTGTTGGAAAACATCTCAGAATAAAGCTCTTGAGCTCAGGGTACTTCCTACAGGCATTTGAGGTAGTTCCTTTAGAGCATTTCATGTGTCAATATTTCAATTTTTACCCAAATGGGATGAGCTTCCCTGGTGGCAGAAATGCAGGAAAAGCAAAGCTCTCAGGAGCAGCAGGTTTGCTGCCAGACCCTTGGGATTTCTCAGAAATGAAAGAGGAGGAGAGCAGTAAATGAATGGAGAAAAAGCACAAAAGTAGGGAAAGGGCTGGAGGATGTCAGCTGGTGTCAGTGGGCAATTCAGAACCCCTTCCAAGGTCACTTTGGCCCATGTTTGCCACCCTACCTTCACGGATTAAGGACATCATATATTTAATTGACCTATCTAAGCTGGAAAACTCCTGGTGTAGGTGGAGTATTGGAGTGCATCAGCCAGGTGAGACCTGTATCTGCACCAGCAGCAGTCACTGTGTGTAGTACAGACTCAATAGAAGCTCAGGAATTAAAAAAGTCAGTGCTTGCCCATGATGGGCATGCTCCAGGTGTAATTTCTTTGCAAAGCATCTCGAATAGCCTCAAATTACACCAGGTGAGATTTAGATTACATTTCTTCACTGAAAAGGTGGTCAGGCATTGGAATAAGCTCCTCAGGGAAGCGGTGGCTGCACCATGCCCTGAAGCATTCAAAAATTATGTGATCGTGGCACTCAGGGTCATGATTTAGTAGTAACATGACAGTTCTGGGTTAATGGTTGGACTTGCTGATCTTAAAGCTCTTTTCCAACCTTAACAATCCTCTCTGATCCTTTGATTCTATCCCTGGGAACCAGAATGAGTGTCTGTGTGCTGCACAGACCCACCAGAAACTGGGACCACACTGATGTGGGGAAGACAGACCTTGGCATGGACCTTCATTTTCACTGCCTCCCTCCCCTTAGAAAATGTGCAAGTCTGCAGCTGAAAGAGGCTTTTTCCATGGTGCCTTTCTGTACTGTAAAGGCTCAGAACCACAGGTCAGGGGATCAGTTCACACATATTGGAGCAGTGCCTGTGTCTGGGGTGTGAAGCCTGTATTATTATTATTATTGTTCAGGATATTTCCTTTCCCATATTCAGCCCAGGGATCCTCAGTGGGAGATTATTTCCTGTGACAAGACAGTTTGTTGCCTTTGCATCCACTTCCAGGAGCCTGGATCATGCCATTGCAGTGAAGGATCCTTTGAAGTGTTACTGCACCTCTCTGGCTTTTCATGCAGGACTGTCTGTCACATGTATTTTTATTAGATGAGAGCCATTCACTGTAATGTGCCTTTTTCTCTAATGCTGGAGCCAGAGCTGCAAAATGGGGTCCCAGAGCAAGGGTTTGTAACATTCTTCCCAGCCAGCCTTCACAGCCCCAGTGGCTTTTTGTCTTATAGTGCCAACCCACAGGGTTAAAATGTCATGGATCTCACCTTTGGAGAAACAAAAAAGAGAGGATGGGTGCTAAGGCTTGCACAACAGTTTTTATTTGCTTTTGGTTTTTGGGGTTACCCTTTAAAATACTGTTTTCTGCAGGGGCTCGATCGTGGAGCTCATTTTTTAGCAGTAGCTGACATTTGTCCAGAACTGCATGACCCCAGGATCTGGAACAAGTAGCAGTGAAATCATATTATGAGGGTTGGCTGCTCCTACTCTGTCAGGGGAACAAAATATATCCTGGTTATCCCAGTCAATCTTCCTCCTTTCAGACAGAAAGTGAAAGGATATCTCCCTTTTTGCTCCTGTGCTGGTAGCACAGCCCCATCCCAGTCTGTGGGTTATCCTTGCCCTCTGTCTGTGGTGTGGCATCCATGCCCAAAGCTTACAGAACACCACGTTCTGGTGGAGAATTAATTCTCTGAAGTGAGAGATGCTGGACACTGTGTGCTGCTGGCGTGCCAGGGCTGGCCAGCGTGTGCCCTGGCAGGCTCCTGCTGCCTGTCTGCATTCCCTCCTGTTGGCCAGGAACTTTTCCCAAACCCTTTGGTCTTCTCCAAGAACTTTGAATATTTCCCCCCTGACGCCGTAGAACAGAACATTTTCTCTGCTAGGATCCACTGGCTCTTTCACTGATCCAGTTCTGGGGTAGGAGAGGGGTCTTTGACCCACCAGTGTTAACAACTTCTCACCACACATTTGTGTCTTCAGTGTAGCAATAGAAACCTGGCCAATGTCTGTTGTGCACAGTCCATTCTGCCTTTACAATCAGGAAGAAAACTGGATTTCGGAACAAAAGTGTTTCCGAGCCTTTACTTGCAGTTTTCTGACTGAAACAAACACACTTCCATGAGGCACTTTAAAAACTCATTAAAAAAAAAGTGTTATGGCCAAAGCTTGAGCTGATGCTCTCTAGTCCAAGAGCCCCAAATCCTGTGAGCCCTCCTGAGCTCACAGGCAGGACAGTGGCAGCTCTTTGTGCCACAAGCAGGGCGTGTCTCACAGAGTCAGCAGAGGAAAATTTGGCACCAGAAAGCAAATTCAGCGCGTGAGCAGTCATGTTAATGGCTGCTGCCATCTCGTCTCCCCCTTCCCTCCCTCTGCTCCCTCCCCCTGGAAGGACATGGAAACTGTTAGTTGGGGCGTCACCTGCTGAAGATAAAAGTGACATTTCTGAGGCACATCACACGGGGGAAGCTGAGGTGTTTTGATCCGTCTTAGCAAGGCTGATGGCAATTTAAAAAAGATGTTTTTGTACGTGCTGAGATGTCATAATGCCAGGCTGATGGGAAGGAAAACTGCTGGTGAAAAAGCAGCCTCATGTAGGAGTTTTCCTGCAAGAGAGGCTGGGGATGCAGGATCTGATATTTAATTAACTCAGACACCAGAATGAAAGCCACAAATACTTGCAAGATTAAAAAAAAAAACAACCAAAAAACAAAACCAAAAGCAAACAACAAACTAACACATAAGATAAATGTTAAGTATTGATCTGAACCCCATAGTTCTTCAGTCCATTGCTGTCCAATCCCTTCTGCTTTAAATGCAGACATTTATTGTTAAATATGTATTTCAGTGCTTTAATATAAACAGTTCATGCAATTCAATGTTACAATGCACACAGCTAGAATATATTACAAATGATAGATGTTTTCTAGCTGGAGATGATCCTGTGCTAAGCCAAAAGAGTGAGTGCAGCTAAGCCAGTACTGGTGCCTGGCTCAGCAGCCGGTTGGACCTTTCATTCTGCATCTCTCTTCCCAGTCTTACTCTCTTCCCTGCCTCAGTTTTCCTCTATGAGGAGGAAATACAGCAAAATGCCATCTTTATATGGTCTCTGAAATTCAGAGTGGACATTGAATCAAGATAAAGCTCCTGTATCCTGAGCAGGAGGTGCTGCTGAGCCCCTTAACGCTTGACAGCTCGTTTTGTTTAATTCAGAAATAGTTATGCGAGACTGCAGTAGCAAAGAGTCAACACTAGATAGCATTTTATGTTTGTTTTGAGGAAGAAAAGCCTTTTGTTCTCGTATTTAGGTAGGTTCTGAAAAATTCCAAGCGCGTATTTTAGACATAATTAATTGTCAGTGTTTTGTGGTGATCTGTGTGATGTCTTCTCTAAATTCAAAACAATAGGCAACAAAACTGTCTTTTTTTCTGTATTGTTCACTTGACATCATTGCATCAGTATAGAATTTGTGTGCATTTCTAAGGTGATTCATGCTGTTTTGCCTCTGGGTGCAGAGGTCAGAGTCTTATATTTGGTGTTTGCATGGGCCTTGTTCCTGATCCTGTTAACGTCAGTGTGAAACCTCCACCAGGCCAAGGTGCAGCCCATTGTGCACCTGTAAGTGCAGTGCAGGGAAATCATGGCACAAACAGCTACGTGAGCAGCAAAGGAACAGTACTTGTGATCTGCAGAACAACAAGAAAACCTCAGGATGGGATCTGGCCCATGAATTAAGGCACACTCACCTTGGTGTCTGTTTGCGGGGTTGATGAGGAAAATGCTGAGTTGCTGTTGCATGAGGGGATCCAGCACTCAATCAATGTTTTTATGTAGGTATCTATTACTATCCAATTCATCCCAGGGTATCTGAGACAGTCACATGTAACCCAGGTGAGAGCCATGAGTTTCTGGGTGCCAGCTGAAGTCCAGAAGGGACACACCACAGCATTGCAGAGTAGACCAAATTCCTGCATTGGGGCAGTGGAGTCACACCCCTGATGTCCACTGGCAGTGGTGGGAATGAGACACCCTGCCCACCTCAGCACCTGCATGAAGATTCTTTGACTTAGGTCTTGATCTTCAAGACAAATCTCATCCTTCATGAAGGTCACCTGAATCTGGGCATGCATTTGAGGGGCCCTAAGGTACCTTGCCCAGCTTCCAGATGTTGACCCAGAAAATTATATGTCTCCTAAAGGGTTCCATTAAAAAGCTCAAAGAAAATGTCTTGGATACCCTAGGGTCCCTCAAAGGGCTCTACAGCCCTGTGCTTTGGCAGCTGCCTCCTGTTCTGCACATCTGAGCAGACACCTTCAGGCTCCACCGAAACTGGTTATAGCCAGGAGGGCGATCCACAGGACTGCAGCCCTGGGTTTGGGTACTCCTTGGTGGAAGTGCCCACCCCAGCACAACCACGAGCAGAATATGAGCCTGTTTGCCCACATTCTGCAGAAGAACTGCCACTGTGGGGTTCTTGAGGTAAGGTGGAGTGAGAACAGGCAGGGAACAGATCCTGACGGATCCCAGAGGCTGCTGCACGTGAGGGGCTCCCACATGGAGAAGGAGATGGTGGAGCCCAGCTGTGGCAGAAGGTGTGCTGTGGGTCCCTCAGGGCTCTCCTGTGATTGCAACATCCAGAAACAGCACTGCAAAACTCTCCTTAAAATATGCTGATCACACAGGAACTTGAGGCAGCTGTGCCGCAGTGTCTTGCGATAATTACTTGGCATTGCTTTAGCATATGAGATTGGTTTTGAAGGGAATGACATGAAGCTGTGTCAGGGGAGATTTAGGTCAGATATTAGAAAAAGGTTCTCCACCCAGAGGGTGGCTGGGCACTGGAACAGGCTCCCCAGGGCAGTGGTCACAGCACCAGCCTGACAGAGCTGAAGAAGTGTTTGGACAATGCTCTCAGGCACACAGTGTGACTCTCGAGGTGTCCTGTGCAGGGCCAGGAGTTGGACTGTGATGATCCTTGTGGGTCCCTTCTATCTTGGAATAATCCGTGATTCTGTGCTCTTTTTATGCAGGTCTAGTGAAGCTGAGCAGGATTTCAGAGCTTTGAAGCTTTGGTTTCTTTAAAACACAGAGTTTCAGATTTCTTTGGTAAGGGTTTGTGGCAAGACTCATTTCTTACCGTCACTGCTGTCCCGAGGCCTCATTTTTAGCATTAATAGTTAGTGCTGATATGTAACATGAATCTGAGGTGTCTGGGATGCTCTAGCCCTGCTCAGAAACCACTGCTTGTGCTCACACCCTGTGCACAGGGAAGCAGGTGGGCTGGAAATGGCAGTGATCTGAGTTTCAGCTGAACACCAAGGGACAGCTTGCTCCTCATGTGTCTGTTGGGACATTATAAACACACCCAGAGTTCAGTCCAAATTTTTTTGAGTGCTGATCCTCAGTGCTGTGTCAGAAGAGTCCAGTCCAGGTTTCCAGACTTGCAACAGCTGTGTGAAAACCTCTGTGCCAGCCCAGGGGGATGCTGGCATTTCCACCTTCACTTCATCACAGTAACAATCAGAATCACGGCAGGTTAGGGGGAAAAGGAAATATAAATAGCAGCAACAACAACAAACCCAAGAAAAAGTCCCTCAAGCTCAAATTAAAAGTATCCTAAGGTGTTTTTTTGCTCTTTTTGGGATCTGAATATCTTGATGCTTACCCTAATCCAAGAAGTGAGACAGTTGCAGCCTGAGTTGCAGAACCACTGCTGAGACTGGAATCTTGGTTTCTGATACGGTGTTTGTCTCTCTTGGCCCTGAGCCTTTCTCAAATGATTAATCTATGAGTGTAGAGATGTGCCTCTACAGGTCTTAACTCTGTGCTCCTCCTTCAAGCTCTGCTCTGCAAGTGAGTCCAAAGCATGATGGAGAAACATGGGATTCCTTGCAACTGTATGTTCAGATTAATTGCAACTGGGCATTGCTGCCAGGGATTCTGAAATTGAAGAGAAAACCAGATGAGTGCAGACTTTTTGAGTTCTTTTACCTTAACTTATTTTGGAAACAGAGAACTTGCTTTCAGCAGTGCTGTTTGCACAGCAAATGCTGCTATCTGCCCCATGAACCTCCAAATGCAGCACCCTGCAGAAAATATGTTCCTATTTTGGACAAAGAATATGTCCTTCCTTCCAAACAAAATACCACCGAGTTTGATGCCATGGCTGAAAGCAACCTGCAGCCAAAATTGACTCCTCGCTGCTAAGTCAAGATAAGGTGCTTTTAACCCAAAAATCAGATAGCCCTGAGCAGAGGGCTGCAGTGATCTAAGAAGATCCATTAAAAGCTGTGTCTGCAGAGGCTTTGCCTGTAGCTTTCCACTCCCAGCAAGAAAAAGCTCACATGTGTCATCTGGTCCGTGCTGATTGAATCTAAGTATGGTTATGGACACCAGAAATTATTCCAGAAACTGAATTCTTTGAGATTCTTAAATATGCTTTTAATAGTGGCAAAGGGAAAACACAGAGTGATCAGTGCTAAATTTACAACTCTTGACCTAACATGCATTCAGATTTCTGATTGCAATTTCACGGTTTCTGTTTAATAATTTTCCAAACCTCTGTTTTTGTGGGAGGTACGTATGAAGTTGTCACACTTGGCTGAGGAAACCTCTTGCCTGCTATTCATGTGAACTGCAATTTGTGTGTGATGCACTGCAAAATGCAACACTGGCTCCTCTCTGATGTTGCCACAAGCCTCTAGGTGTATTTATACAGAGCTGCTTCCCTTCTCCATCATCACTGGTGAGATGATGGAGTCACTTACCTGCTCAGGATGGGAAGGAAAGATGCTCCACCAGTGCAGGTTTCCATGTGGGAGGGGCAGAGATGCACCCCCTGCACATCACTGGGGCATCAGGGCAGGCTTTTGGGAACAGGGCTTGAAGACTCAGCATCCTCTTCCTCCTCTGCACCCTTGTGTCACTCCAGGACTGGTGCCCGGGCACTGAACCTTTCAAAATCTTTTGCAATTTTATAGATAATAAATAAGCTCAAGCATTTTACAGCTGTAAATGATAAACTGTGAGGAATGCAAAGGTAACTCTGTGTGCCCTGGCTGTCATTGCTTTGCTGTAATTCTACCCAGGGGTGCAAATGATCCCCCAAAAAATCAAATTCAGCTTTTACAGAGTCACATGTCTGTGCTGCATCATCCACATTCAAAGGCACCACTGCCTGAAGTGTTGCCTTAAATTTAGTACCCATTCACATTTAAAGGTATTTCCATCCTCTTTTACAGGTGCTCTGGTTTTCATAAAGTTTATTTTTTTGTT
>VYZR01125380.1:48116-61473 GCA_013400675.1 Oxylabes madagascariensis
AATATTAATATTAATATTAAATGAATATTTTAAGTTAGGAATTATTAGACAAGTTTTCCTTTCAGGAATGATTTCTTTGCCCAAGAGATATCTATGTATTTACACTACGATCATAGGTCTGTCATAAATTGAGGGGAAAATATGAGAGAGTGGTGAAAAATATTCAGATGATGCAGTGATTGTTGGCATAAGGATGGAGCAGACATATAATTTATTCAGCATGGCCTTAATCACTCAATAGCTTGACCGTAATTAAGAAGATATTTTAAGGTAATGGAAGTAAGCTCATAAATTTAGAATTCAGGAATGCATATCATGATACCAAAATGAGGGACAATCCTGGGGAAGACAGGTTCCCATAAACAGGAGAGAACAGGTGAAGTCTCCAGGGAATCAATAGGCAGTGCAAGTGCTTCAGGTTTGACACAGAAAGAATTTAGGTCTCTGAATATGAAACTGCAGCTCTGACTGCCCTCCCAGCATTTCGGTGAGCAACAGTTTGGTAACTTCTGGAGTTTTTTTACTTTTTGTCTCAAAGAAAAGAACTGTTATAATGTGACAACAGAAGATCAAATGTGTCAGGCAAAGCATCCCCCAGGCCTGTACCCCATCTCCAGTGGAGATACTTCCAATGACACTTTCCCAAAGTACTCCCAACCTTGTAGTGATCTGTGATCTGGGACCTTCCCAGGCCAAGAGTGTCTTTGTTTCAAAAAATTTGTGCAGGGTCGTCATGCTTGTGTCTGCTTGCCCTTGGAAACTTCTGGTGACCACCACATCCTGTGGCCATCCACAGCTTAATGACTTGCTGCATAAATAACAACCTCCCTGAATAACATCCTGCTGCCTGCTGGTTTAGTTCAACCAGTCACAGTTCTTGCACGAGGTGTGCTCACAGACCTCTACCTTCTCTCTTGCCTGGTGTCTGGTGTTGGGATTCATCACACCATGGAATTGTTTGGGTTGAAAGGGACCTTGGACATGACCTAATCCTCGTGCCGTGACAGGGACACCTTCCACTAGACCAGGCTGCTTAAAGCCCCATCCAGCCTGGCCTTCAACACTTCCAGAGCTGAGGAGAGTCATTAAAGAGCAAAGGCAATCCTACACATAAAGGGCACTTACCCACCCTGATGCCCACAGAGAAGTGATTCCTTGAGGGTTTGTGCTCAGCATGGCCAGCAGGGCACTGGGATGGGTGCTGGCAGCAACTTCAACAAGGGTAATTTTTGCTGTGAGCACCGCGGTGTGAAAGAAGGGCAAAGATGGCATTTGTGGTTAGCCAGGCCAAGGATGAGCTTCAGGTGGATCCTGAGCAGGAGCAAATGTTCTAAAGGAGGCCTTGCGGAATGGCTTTTTGGTAATAAGAAAGCCATTTCATTTCTCTGGGATGTCCTTCAAGCACAATTGACTGATGTCAACAACTTCTTCTCAAGCATGCACGGCAAACAAGCAAACAGCTCAGCTACTGTATTACTTCTGGCTGTTCTTCATCCCCACCTGATATCTGCTTACTAGATAAAGCAGCAGTGTCTGTGTAGATTTAAAATGACAGTAAATAGTGCTGCTGGGCTATATTTTCATTTCAAGGCAGGCAGGAAAATTTATCCTTTTGGTCACTTCTTTGAGGCAGACCACAGCAGTATTTGTGTAGCTTTGATGTATAAACTTCATTGTTACAAACAGGGCAGCAAGAAGCATGTTCAGAGCTCTTGTTTTGGTTGACAGCAGCACAGCACTGCTCCATCAGCAGCTCCTGCAATTTTGCTGCAGCACCAACATGCAGATAAAATTCTAAGGAACCGAAGCTTGGAGTTGGACTCCCATGGAAATTATTGCTAAGCTAAATTTGTGGGCAGCCCTCTGACTGTCACTTATTTTAAGCAATAATAAACCAAACTTTTTTATTTTAAGTGATAAAGTCATTTATTTTAAGTGATAAATTAATTTTCAAGGGAGTTTTGTCCATATACGCCAGCTACATGATCTAGACTGATACAGATCTGAGCTAGCAAGTATCCCTCTGAAATGGGTGGCATGAACCTCCTTGGGCATCTTTAAACATCCAGAAAAGCCAGGTGTGATGTGGTGTGGTGTGATGTGATGTGATGTGAGTTACCTGGCCTGACAGCAGATGTAGACAAGAAACAAACTAAACAAACTTTGCATGGTGAGCTGTCACACTGTGGGCTGCAGCAGCTGAGCTGGCCTGACTGGGTCCTGTCTCACTCTGACTGGTTCCTCAAGGTGTTTGTTTTGTTTTTCTTTTTTTTCACTCAGGTCCTTCATAAGCCTTTCTATTTGTTGAACAATATTTTTCAGATCTGCTCTTTCATCCCTCCCTGATTCAATGTACAATGTTTTGGTTTAGGGGGGTTTTGCTCTTCAGAGCAAGGAAATCCCTCCCTGGTTCAGCAGAGGAGTCTCAGGCTGGCTCGAAGGAAGACCCTGTGCTTCCTTCAGATCCACAGACGTGGTTCTGGTGTTACTGGTCTGAAGTGAGAGACCTGAAAGATCCCCACAGCCCTAAAAGCAGCCAGGCACTTACTACCACGGCAGGGCACGTCAGGGAGACCTTGGCTCTCCACACGGCTTGTGAGGAGGTCCAAGGAGATAAGACCCCTCAAGGACCATCCAAAGATCCAGGAGCACCGCTGGGAGACACTCCTGATCTCGAAGTGATGCCCCAGGAGCACCTCTAGCTTGAGAAGTTCAGGCCAGCAGGGATGACCAACATCTTTGGCAGAACCCAACCCAAAACTAACACAAAGAAGTTTGCTCTGCACACCAAAGGAGCAAATTAAATGAAGGAGCTGCTTGAAATAAACCTTCCCAGCATTACCTGCTCTTCTCCCAGGGGGGCTGTGCAGCCCAGGGCATACAGGTGGGGTGGGTAGATGGCTGGACTGGGCTGCACCCCGCTGAGGCTGGAAGGAGATGGGTGTTGCCTCTGTGACTCCTTTTGGGCCTCAGGAGCAGGTTGGTGTGAAATGAGGCTGTGTTTTGATGAACTAACACTGTGACTAAATGAATCCATCACAAGTTTCCTTGACTGATGAAGTTACCTTGTGACACAACAAACTGATTAGATTTTGTTGGGAGCCAGAAAGAGTGTGATTTCTAGGGTCCATTTTAAAACCACTGTGCAAGGAACAATGTGCAAGAATCCTGATACTGTTTTAAATCCTTAGTTCTCAATTCTTTCCCTTGAAAACATGTCCTAAGAGCTGCAAAATGGATTGATTAATAGGCCAACACTTCTATTTTATGAGGTGATGGTAGAAAAGATAACAATGGGTTGGGTTCCCAGTTACTTTCTGCAGGAGACAACAGCATCAGTGCAGAGGTCTTTGGGCACACCCACCTGCTAGGCAGAGCTGTGTTCCCCTGAATCCCATCGGACAGGTAACATATTGCAGCACCAGGAAAAGAAATGACAGGACAGCCAAAGTGTGAAAAAGTGAGGGACACAAACCTCCAGCAGCTCTAAATGCACGGGAGGACAGACCTCAGGGAGCACGGGAGCAGAGAGCAGCTGCAGCACTGACATCTGATGCAAAAGCTAATCAGTCAATAACTGACTTCTGCCAGTGTCTGGCACACTGGACTGAAGACAGGGCCAAGGCAGTGCTTTCCTGCCCCCAGCCCCTCATCATCCTCTGCTGCTTCCCCTGCCCACACCAGGGCAGCATAGCTGGTTGGCATCTCTCCAGCAGGTCCTCTTCTTGCAGCTTTGGCTGCTTCCCAGCAGGACAGACATCCCACCAGCTGCATAAGAATGAGGGCTGAGATATGAGCTGTGCCCTTCTCCCAGATGATGGATGGTGACTGTCACTGTCTCCATCGATAGCAGCCCCCAGTTGCTGTTGGACACAAACTGTTTTGTAAATCTGGCCGTGTTTACACTAGCAGTGTTTGATGAGTCTCATCAGGTTGCAATGCAAATGTTTCTGCATCAGCTGCTCCCAGAAGAAGGATGTGGTGGAGAGGCCACGAGCACCCAGCAAACACAAGCTGCAAACAAATTTCAGTTCACACATGTGATCCAGAAAGGAGCCAGAAAACACAATTGTGCCAGGAAATAGATGAAGAGGCTTGAAGACTTCGGCAAGAAACTTCTACAACCAGAATATCTTGGCAATTATAACAATATAGGCTTCAAACTTGGCAGTGTTTCTACTGCTTCTGTTGCAAAAGTAGGTCCTCACTTAGGAAAGGGAACCCACCTGGCGTGAGATTTTGTCTGAGATCCTTCCCCACTGGCTTGTTACTCAGGAAGCAGAGCTTGTGTTACCTCCTGCACAGGTGTGGCCATGCTGCTGTGGTTAAAATGGACTGCAGTTGTTGCATGGACACCTTCTTTGGGTGAGGGTTTTGGGGGGGGACCACCCTGGCACAGCCCCTCTCCAGTGTCCCCAGGGCTGGGGGTGCAGAGGGGCAGAGCCCTGGCCATGCTCCCACCCTGCCCCACACCTCCAGCAAGTTTCAGCAGAGTCTCTTCTCCAGCTCAATACTGGCACAAAAGCAAAAGACAAGCATTCAAGAGTAAATTCTCTTGACCACCATGAGAAATTCCAAGCCTATCGTGTAAAATTTTGAATTGTACTTTGTTTAAAGCAGAGCAACAACAGAGTTTTCCCAGTGGCAAAGCTCCAGACGGTGTTTGAAACCTAACTTCAGATGTACTTCAGATGTAGATATTTCTCCCCTGACACCAGACCGAATCCTCCTCTCTAAATAAAATAAACCCAGGCAAATGGTAATGCTTGGTAAGTTTGAACCATGTTCATGGTAATAAAATGGGAGGAAATCCTGAGGATACAATCCACCATCCATGCAGACTGTGCTGTTTGATGGTAGCAATCACACCAAACTATTTCCCTGAGCTGGCCCCAAACATTTCTGGGCAAAGAAGAAAATGGTAAGTCAAAATTTCCTTGCTATATTCCAGTCTGAGGTGAGGTGGAGGCCCACCAACCATAGGGTAGATCTTGGTCTCCCTCTAGTGATGGACCTACCAAAAGCAATGGAAAACCAAGCTCCAGCTTCCTACTTCCATCCTTCACCTCCACCCTGGGCCTCTTACTCAGACCCTTCACCCAGCCAAGGCCCCCTCACAAAAATACTTCCTGACATCTTTCCACTCCACACTGGTGTGCAGAATTCCCAGTGGCTGGCTCATGGGATAGCCCTCATCACTGAGCCTCTGAATATGTTCTGCTCAACAACCGTGCTAACATTTCACATCCAGATTACGGCATCGTGCAGGAGCAAGGGACACGAGCTCCTGCTGCTCATTGCTGCAGGGATTTCCTGAAGGAAAATCCCTGCAGCCCCCCAGTGCTTGTCAGGAAAGGCAGAGACAAGCATGACACACATGAGTCATGTGGCCCTTGGGACATGTCCAACCACCAGTGTATGTGCACTCCAGGAGAATTCACCTCTGAGGAGCAATGCTGGAGAAGCTGAAGATCTCAAAGCAGCTGTTCTCAAGTCACTTGAAGTAGAAGCCCACTTAGGTAGTGGCACTGTGCCCTGAGGAAGTGAAGTGGGGCAGCCTGGGAAGCTCAGAGTACCCACAATCTCTGGTGTTGGTCATGAAGCAACTCAGAGCACACTTACTTCTGTGAAGTCCATAAGGATGTACATGAACACCTTGAGTCATGTGTTGGGCCAGTTTTGCTGGTAACCTTGGGCTGGGTGAGCAAGGACTCCGTGGGTCTGGTGACATCAACCATTCTGTCTCCTGAATTTCACAAGGTCTTTCAGTTCTGCCACTTTTCAGTGACATTATCTCCTGTAGGGCTCATTTTTCATTCAGAGCTTCATTGCAGGATGTGATTAAAATGAGAAAGTTTCTGAAAGTCATGCACTTGAGAGGAACAAGCAAGGGGAAAATGCCCTGAGCAATGTGTCAACATGATCTGGAGAGGCAGCTGGGAAAATAAATGAATAACGTTTAATTATATGACATATTTTCAGCCTTCCCTTCCCTTCCCGGAACTTCCCTTCCCTTCCCTTCCCTTCCCTTCCCTTCCCTCTTTTCTGTATATACCTTTTAATTTTTAATGCTTTTGCCTAAAGATTTTCCTGGTAGGAAAGTATCACTAAGGTTGGTAAAAATAATTGGATGCCCTCCTTGACATGAAGTGCATATGATCTTGCATATAAACATTTTCGAGCCAGGAACATGAAGAGTGGCATAAAATTAGAAGAGAGTACATTATTTGGAAAACGCAGAAAATAAACAATGATGTTTTTGTGGGCTGGACCTGCTGTTCTCCTGCCACACAGCTGACTTTTCATCACAATAACACTGATTTTTTTATTGTTGTCCTTCCTGCAGTCAGACTGCCAAATAGAGAGTATGTGAAAGTTAACAATTCTGTAATTCTCTTCGGTTTTTATGTATTGAGATTGTGAATGTTCAAACTCTAAGCATAGTTCTAAATAGACTTCAAGTGCTAAACTTTTTAATCAAGTGTAGTGACAGGAATTGCTAAGGGCACTGACAGCAACAATTCATAAAGAGTCAGGTTTAAACTCCTCATTACCAAAATTCGTTACTCCAAGCCAGGACAACACTCAAGATATATTTAGGTGGCTCGTGTTTATTGAACACTTCTCTTTGCAAATGATGTAGTGCATGTTTTGAAGAAAGGTTCCTTTATACTAAAGAGAAGGTGTGCAAAGCAGTGTTCAATACCCAGAATTATTTGTTGAGATGGTTCCCCCTTAGGCTGAAGTATTAAAAGGGAAAGTGTGTTTCAGAGAATCACAAGGAGGATGGTGTCTTCAACACCAAACAAGCTGCTTTAGCTGCAGTGATGCCAATAAACTGCTCTTGGGTGTTTTTAAGGACTCTTGTTTTCGACAGAGAAAGCTGAGAGGAGAGTGTGACGTTTCACTACAGGGTCGAGTTGTTCTCTGCCAGGGTGAACCCAAGGCCTTTCAAATCCCTTCATGACAAGGCACATTAAGTTCAGACCAAGTGAAAGAGGTGTTGAAAACCAAAAAGCTCTCAGGTGCAGGCTGTACGTCAAATAAGAAATAAAGCAGCAACCTCCGCAGCTGACAGCTATGGCAACACTGCTGTCACATACATTGAGATGCATGATGGATTTGAACATAGGTCATCTGGGTGTTAGCAAAACGTCTAGTGTCCTTGGGATGCGGTGTCAAACCTGAGAAACCCCTCTAGCAACTGTCTTGTTGAAACACAGGGTGTTTTTCCACACACAGCCTTGGTTTTGAGAAGCTCCACATGGGCCCAGCTTTGATTTTTTATTTAGAGTCACTTGTCTCAGAAGTATCTCAGCTTTATGTCATTGATTTGTTCTCTGTTCAAATCTCCTGGTACCTAGTGAAAGGCAAATGTGAGCCTGGCTCCTTCCTTCATCTGGTACAGCCTTGTCAATGTCAGAGCAATCTGGGAATAAAGATTGGGAAGACACCAGACAAAACCCTGGGGGTCGGTTCAGCTCCAACCTGAGCATGAGGCTGATGGGAGAACTTCTGAATACAAATGCTGAAGGTTTCAGTGTCACCTGCTGATAAAATAACTGTGTCTGTTCCACAGTAGGGGAAAATGGGTGATTGGAATCCCAGGTCCCATCCCCTGGGAAAGCAGTGCTCACAGGGACGTGACCTTTAGATGCCATCAGCAGCCAGCATGATCCTGTTGGCACCTCCTGGCAGGAGAAGCTGATACGACTGTGAAATAGCCCTGAGAGGCTGAAGAAAAGGTGGTTTTGATGTTCACTCAGAGGCTGAATCACTGCTGCACCAGACTCCTGAGCCTCCTCGACTTCCTAAAGGGTATGTGGAACTTTCCCTCATGCATGAATTTATTCACATACCTTTTCTCTTTCTCAAATCATTAGAGGAATTAAAGAATAGGATAATCACATGACCAGAAGGACTGAACAGGGGGATGAGGCAACTGAAAACCCCAACAGGAGCACGTCAGACGTTCTCTTAATGGCCAGGTAATTAAAGGAGAAGATGAGAGCCACAAAACGAGTGCATGTTTGATCAGAAGCTACAATATTTGCTCTTTGATCCTGATAAACTGTAAAGAAAAACAGTTTAGGAAAATAATGGAAAAATACTCCTTATTAACATCAAATAGGAAATCCCTGTCATGGCAAGGAAATGAAATATGGATGACAGATCAAAGGTGTGTTCTGCAGAAAAAACACCACCAGTATTGCATAAACATCTGCCCCTTAAAAGTGGGGATTTCAGTCTTTGCAGGACCCTCTTGGAAATGCATCAGAGAATTTAGAATTATATGGGATGAGAAAAGAAACCTGTGAGATCGGAAATGAAACCCTGGAAGAACAGCGTTTCAAGAGAGAGACAGAAACTGCTTTTCCTGTTATAAAACTTGAAGTTACATATCAAAAATTGAAGAACTGACCAATTATTTGCCCACAAACCAAGTAACCTCTTAAAATGAGGTGCAGTCCACCAGCAGAGAGACGTGAGTGCTCTGTGCTCACATTGTCTGCACACCAGACGCTGCCAAGCACAAAACAAGTGCTGGGTGTTGGTATGGACACCTCCTGTCTGTCCTTCAGGAGGTACCAACACCATGATGAGACTCAAGGACTGGTTAAGCTTCACCTTAAATAATGTCATTTCGATTGGTTGCTGTAACTTTCTCCCTGTTGCAAGGTTAAGGTCTGGAACATCATCAGACAGGAGCCAGACAGGAAACTCCCTAAGAAAAGAATGAAGCTGCTCCTGCCAAGAAGACAGAAGCTGCTCCAGCTCCCCTTGGACAGCCCAGCTGCTCTGTGGCCACCACCTCCCTCAGGGCCTGGGGTACCCCAGCCAACAAACACAACCTCGTCCATCACCCCAGAGGCAGATGCTCCTCATGGGATGAAGGCCATGAAGAACCAGGCTCTGTCACTGTAATTCTTGCTGGAATGATTATTCCTCTCCGATAAACATGAATGATGAGGCGCCAACTTAAAACTTTGCCTTCCCCAACTTTCTGTGGGCCTGTGCTCTCTTAATGTTGTATAAATGCTGATTTTGGCATTTAATAGTCTGTAGCTCAGAGCTGTAATAAACTCAGACTGATCTAATAATGAATGACAACCTTAATAATGTAACAAACTAGGAGCTTAAGTCAGTCTCCAGGGTTTAATAAGGCTGCCAAATAAGAAAGCATTAGTTATGTATTACAGCCCTAATAGCTGAAAATGTTGGTGTGAGCAGAGCAGTGAGAAATGGGGCCGATGAGGGTTTTTTTTTTCTGGTGTTTGATGGGCACAAAACTGCTTGTCAGCTCATTTTCAGTACAAAGAGGTGTTAGGTGTCTATTACACTGCTGTACCTATGGAATGAAAAACAGCTGCCTTGTGTTTGCTGGTTTTGTCAGTCACACATGTTTGCTTTGGTTTGTTTGGTCAGGGAAGACAGGGAAGGTGGAGGATCACAGTTGGAAGGGACCTCTGAAGGTCACCTAGTTCCAGGACACACCTGGATCAGGTGGCTTGCTTTGTGTCATCAAGATTCCCCTTCACACCTTCACTGAGAACCCTTTTTTTTTCCTTACATCTGCTCAAGATTTCCCACGTTCCATTTCAGATGATATAGAAATCTGGAATAGGATGCCCAGGGAGGTCATGGAGTCTCCCTCTCTGGAGACATTCCACCTGGACCTGCTTTTGTGTCAGCTGCTCCAGGTGACCCTGCCCTGGCAGGGGGTTGGACTGGATGATCTCCAGAGGTCCCTCCTAACCCTAACAATTCTGGGATTCTGTGATCCTTCTCCCATTTCATTTCAAGTTGAACATCTGGCTGCAAAAAACTCAGATCTGAACTTGAATGCAAAGTTCTAACGTTGCTTTGGTTCTTCTGTAACTTTACTACCTGCACAGGTAAGGAGAGAAATCAGCAGTCAAGGCTGAAAAAAGCACCTGAAATTAGGAAATGCACTAGTTGTTGGAAGTGCCTCCAAAAACATTGACAAATGTTTTCAATGAACACTTGTGGTGCTTTATTACTGTTGTAATAAAATACTTGGTGTGTCCCAAGGAGGTGGAGAGATGAGACTCTCCACTAAGACTAAAATCAGCGTGTCCTCTTGTCCGGAAAGAGGCACTACAGGAACAGAAGGGAGTAATAAATAATCTCTTAAAAATGTGCTGCTAGATCCTGGTTCATTCAGAGAGCAATACAGGATGGAATGGCAAAAGAGAGCTCTGACTGCCTGGCAACCCACAGGAAAAAAGATGGTGAATTAATCCAGCAATCTGAAATTAAGTACAGATAATGTGACTGCTGGGACAATGAATGCGAAAAAGTCAGAAACTCTCAGGAGCTCCATTTTTTCCATTAATTTTGGATATCTTATTGGTATAACATTTCTTTATGCACTTTCATAGCAGACCTAATACTTTCAGATCCATAATTCAGCCCCAGCTACAGCAGAAAAAACTGTTGGCTTTTATGACAGAGCTAATAAGCTCAGGTTTGCCACATAAGCCATGTCTGAGGAGGGAAGTTATAATTTGTAATTTCCAGAATATCTACCAAATAGTCTGAAGCTGCATTGCAATATACAGAACAGGAAATCAACAGGGCCCCTGTAAAATGACATTAGAGCCTCGGAGATAGAATATGCAGCAATTATAAAGCAGACACACAGGCGTCACATTTCTCATAAGCATCATTAAAATTAAATTAGAAACAACGCTTCAAACATAACAGATCATATTTTGCTTTAGCATTATCTTGGTTCTCTGGGGCTTAATAATTTCCAAAGAGAAAATGTCTCAGATCCACCAGGCTTTCTGGAGTTTGCCCTGTGCTACCCAGGAGAAACTTCTGGTCAGAGTCATTGACTACATATTTTGAGTCACAACCCCTTGTTCATTTTCCTCCAGGCTTTGTCACAACAAAGGGTGAGCAGCTGGGTTCTTGTAAAACTTAACCCAAATGGCTGCACAGACATGCCTGTGACCACTCATGAACCTGGAGTCAGTGGCTACACAATGCTCGTGTTGCTGTTCATACCTTAACCTCTGCCATCAAGAAATCTCCAGAAAATTGCTTCAAATAATGCAATATCTTCAATGACAGAATGAAAAAAGCAGATTTAGACCGATGTTCTCCAGCTGCGCATCTCAGCTTGGCCCAGAAAGAACCTCAGTTAGAGCTGAGTGCAGACATTGAAATAGAGACAGTAAAAAGGAAGAAATAAGTAAGAGAACCTTGGGGAAATTAAAATGAAAATGAAACTCCAAGGAGCTAAATTAAATAACTGTGACACCATTAAAGTGATAAGGAGGTGTGTTGGAGGCATTTGCAAAGGAAGTTGAGGGATCTCTGGACCTGGATGGTCAATGAGGTGTTACAGCACAGCCCCGAAAAGCTCAGGGGAGCACAGCAGCTCAGGGTGTGCCCTTGGTGTGAAGGACCACTTCCAGGGTCACACAGCACGGACAGCAGTTATTCCACAGGAGGGGGAAGCCACAGGAAAGGATGCAGCTGCTGAAGGTGAACCAGGAGAGCCTTTTGACCCAGGTGCCTCTGGCCAAGCTGCCCAAGGAGCCTCGGTGGGGACATGTCCTCATGGGACCAGATGGAGTGACTTCAGAGACCCCCACAAGAGCAGGCTCTGATCATCTCCACAGCCTGCTCAGCACCTTCTCATCCTCCCTGAGAATGGGATGTGGCGTGGAAGGGACAGGGATAGGTGGCTGCCCACCCTGGGAAATCTGGAAGTGTTTCCAATACACTTTTCTGATGCTTGCATTTTCCTCCTGGGGCAGGTCATGCAGTGAGGTCTTTGCAAACCCTGCTGGTTTGGTTGCCAAGTGTTAATCAGAACCTGAACAGAAGGAATTCTTAAAAGAATTACTTCAAAACCTCCTTTTTGTGACTTTCTTTCATATTTCTAACAAAGTCTGTTGCCAGTAAAAGGCAAGAGAAATCCAGAAATTGATTAGGTATATTTTTCATTCTTAGAAGCAAGAAAATTATGGAATGGGGGAGGCGGGAATAAAAAATGAAGGAGCACACGGACTTGGTAACAGAACCAGAGGCAGTATAGGTGCAACCTTTTATAGGCAATGCTTGAAACAAGAAGCGAGACCTCTCTATTTCATTGGCAAAGACTTTTTCTAGCTCCAAGTTGCCCATCTAACAAGATTTTGTTTCCAGTCTCCACTTTAATAGTCCCTCTCTGCTCACTTGTGCCATGTTCATGCTGATGTAGCGTTGCATCCCTGTCTTCCTCTCATTCTTTAGATCAGCCTGAAATACTCTCAGTCATATTTATTGTGTATCATAAATGCAGGTTTTCCAGTCTGCCCTCCAGGGAAGGAAGGGAGGAAGGGAGGAAGAAAGGAAGGAAGGAAGACAAGTAAGTCAGGGGAGCCAGGCTGCTTGTCCTGCTAGGAAAAACCACCAACTGCCCCAGGAAATGAGAGATTTGGCCCTTACCCAGTTTCAGTTTTAGTCTTTTGTCCATTCTTTTAAAAAGGTCAAGTAGTCTAAAACTGTAGTATTTAAACAGGACCAGACTGTCCATCTTGTTTGGATATCCAAGACTTTTGAACACCCTTCCATCTGTGCTCTCCTAGCTGGATCCTGGCCAGCTCATTTCCTTCTCTTTTTTCTTTCCAAACCAGCAGCATAGTTTTGTTCATAATGAATTTATCTGGAAACAATTGGCCACTGAGAGAAATGGCTCTTGACCTATCTTTTCCTCTGCTTTTTTTTTTCTGCAGGCAAAAGGAAACCTCTGGTGTTTTCAATTTTCTTCTGGCATCCCAAGTTATCCAGAGCTGTACAGTGAGGATGGGTGGGATGCAGCCTGCAGGTTCAACCAGGTTCTCAGGAGACTCTGCTCCTTTCATCTCCCATTGGACTCTTGTCTTGGGCTGTGTAACCAAAAAAAACGTGTATTCTATTCCATCTGTTGAAAGCCCTTGAGGAGGTGTTTTTCATTATCTCTTGTAACTCCGGGGGGGAGGGAGCGGATGCCTTCTGACAATAGGCCAGCTGTTACAGCCAGATCAGGCAGTGTTTCTTATCTCTTTCACCACCCGTCCACCCTTCATGGGATATCTTCTGCTAATGGGCCATCAAGGCTCACCAGTGACATCACACATTACATCATCCCAATGTGAGATGCTCCACCCAGTGGAGGGGGAGCCAACTGTTCCTACCTAGATAAAGACTGAGACATCGGAACGGCAGGGAGCCAGTTTTCACTGGATCCCCAGAGGATCCAGCTTTTCCACTGGACTCCCAGAGGAAGACCAGACTCATCTCACCACCACTGGACTTTCTTCAGGATCATCTCTACTCCACAGAACCACATCTGTTACTC
>VYZR01125380.1:61699-81167 GCA_013400675.1 Oxylabes madagascariensis
TTTTTTTTTTTTTTTTGTTTTGTTTTGTTTTGTTTTGTTTTGTTTTTGTACTACTATATTTGTATTTTTTAAATATTTCCAGTAAAGAACTGCTATTCCTATTCCCAAATCTTTGCCTGAAAGCCTGTAACTGCAAAATCATAAGAATTTGGAGGAAAGGGGGTTTACATTCTCCATTCCAAAGGAAGCACTAGTTTTCTCTGGCAGACACCTGTCTTTTGAAACCAAGACAACTCTGATGCCTGCCTTGTTGCCCAGACACTCAGTCCAGTGCTGTAACGTGAAATATCTCTGCCAGAAAAGAAAAATCATTAAAAAAGATTAGCTATAATCTCTACATCTGTAAATACCAGAGGTGCCAGCCTGCTGCTGCATAGGCAATGAAAGCAGTGGGATATCCCACAGATGTGTGCTGCTGCTGAGTGGAGCTTCCTCTGTGGACTGAGCCTCTGGCTGTGTCAAACTGACCAGTGAAGTTTTAAAACCTTTCTGGAAGTTTTGCACCTGTCTGGAACTTTTAATTCATTCTGGACACTTCATTCTATGCTTTCCCCTTTTCCAGATGACATATTCCTACGTATATTTCTGTATTTTACATCCCTTCCTAACAATAAAGGAACCTGCTGGTAGAGGAGGAGAAGTTTGGTGGGATGAAAATGTTTTCCTATGGTGCAAAGCCATTTCTCAGCCAACACCATCAGAAGTAAAGCACAGGCATTTTGGGAGGTTGCAGAATGTGCTTCCATAAGGAATTAGGTCAAGTCCAAACTTGAATCTCCCCTGAGGCCTGGGCAGGAATGCTGGACCCCTCATGGCTCCCTGGGATGCTTGGTGGCAGAGGCCACCTTTGCTGCTGCATGCACAGGCAGGGGACAGGGAGTATGGACACCATGGGATGTCTCTGGGGTCTGGGGCCGCTCTGAGCATCTCCAGGAAGGGCATGGACAGAAGATCCCTGTGCTGGGGCAAAGACCAGGCACTGCTTCAGAGAGCAAGGGATACCTGGTCGTGTCCACACACCCGTGGAGTTTCAAAACCTGCATCAGCACCTGGATTGCTGTTTGCTACTCCTCTCCTTTGCTATTCTTCTGCACAGGGTGAGAGCTGCTTTCACTAATGACATGAGTTTCCATGCCTTTATGAGAAGCCACTTGAGTTGTTTTCCTTGGTTACTCTCAAGCATGAAAATTAAGGCTAAATTAAAAAGGCAAAAGCCAGTGTAAATAGCCTCATGTCTCTAATTAAGTTGTTTTGATCAACCCTCTGTTGAGCATGTATTTTGAGGCACTTCCAGCTAATTTTTTAGAGATAATAAAGTGTGATTTTTACAAGCTGTGGGCTGGTGCTGACTGCGTTCATGTTGTATTACTCCTCGCGGAGTGGCCCACCCCAGTTTCTAGGGTGCCATTCATAGAGCTGTCCGCATACAAATATGATTTAAACTCTGTGTTTCATTTCAGAGGAAAGGAAGAGCACACAATTGTGTATCAAGTGATAGGTGGCACTCAGTTCGTGCAGAAGCTGAAGCAAAGGTACCTGGTTGTTTAATAGGTGGTGTTGGATTCGAGCCACCTGAGCCTCCTTTCAGAAAAAAAAATGCAACAGTTACACCCAAGCTCCTAAACTGCCGTGTTGGCCAGAATAAATTAGCTAAATTTCCACTTCAAGAGGCAACAAGAGCAGAAGGAAAAAAAAAAAGCACAAAGCCAGAGACGCTGAATCAGCCACACTTTATTAATCACTGGCATCTAATTACTGGCAAGACACAGCGTAGTTACCAAGTGCGATGTTCCAGGAAGCTGCTTATGGATTCTGATTGATGTCACAGTGTTGTGAAATTGCCACATCTTTTTTTTTTTTTTTTTTAATTCCTCCACAAATGAGCAGCAATGTGGCTGCCAAGGACCGTGACTCAGGCTCCCTGTTTGGAAAAGGACAGGAGCTCTGAGCAGCTGGGAATGCCCCTGGACACCACGGCCACTACCAAGGTCAGCTGAGGGCCCTACCTCGCCTCTCCTGGCAGAACTCCTCCCAGAGGTGACTGTGCACTGGTGGATAGAAAACTGAATGTCCCAGGCACCCTGAGCAGCCACCACATCTTGGTGTCACCTTCCCTGAGCTTCCCACATCTCCAGAGCTCCCCAAGAGTCCACATGACTCTTCTCCTGTGCCCTGTCACCCCCTTGTCCCCAGGAACCTGGCCTGGGTGAAGTTTATGCAGGCCTTGGGAAGTTGGGACAGAAGGTGAGCGCCCAGAGGTGCTCCTGAAAAATCTGGACGTGTCACCCAGCTGCAACCTCTGATTTTTCTGTGTTTGCCCTGTCCCTAGGTCTACAATTAGCACAGAGGATGCAGAGGATTTGGCAATGGAGTTTCTATGCCAACAGTGTTTGAATTGCTGATTTGTTTGTCCCTTTAAACCACCCAAGTGTCCTCACCATCCTCTCACTGTCACATCAGCCCTCTCTGCCTTCGCTGAGAACAGAGTTTTTCTCTCTGCACCTCAGGCATGGACAATATTTGCAGACAACAGCTCTCCTGAAAGCTGGCACCTCTCCTCTCCACCAGTGCCAGTCGTCATGCTGGGAATAGCACTGTGGAGCACTGGAACCGTCCAGCATCCCTGGGAAAGACCTTACAAGCCACTTCATCATCTCCTTAATGCTCTCCCTAATCTCTTACCATGAGAGCTGTCCCTGCCCCTGGTGGAACTAATGTCATTTTTCATCCTTGTGGCCACTGTTAGCAGTCAAGCAAAAAGATGTCAGTTTTAATTACAGTATTTATTTACACATATCTCTTCTGCTTTAATTGGGAAGAGAGGACTCCCTGTGCCTTCCTCACACAGGGCTCGTATGCTGCTGTTAGAGAAACAGGTAAAATCCTTGCCAAAGGGAGTAAATCTCTTGGTAACACCTGCTTGTATTTCTTCTCAAAGCAAATAGCTGTAATCGATGACTTATTTAAAGTATATGACAAGTAGATTTTTTTAAAATTGATTTTAAGCTTGCTAAGCAGGTGCTGTAGTAAATCTGACATGCCTCTGATGTACTGTTCTGGTAATCCCTGCTTGATTTTTATTTTTACATGCATTAGTTTTACTCTTCACAACCACAGTAAATAAAATTGGTAAGAGAATAGCAGACCTCTTTGGAGAAAGCACTCCAAGAAGTATTATTTCAATTATGTTTCTGTGATCTGAAATTCCAGCTTGGTTTTTCCACAGCCTCCTGAACAGCTGTCCATTTACCTGTCCTCATTTGCTTCCATCTCTTAGTTCATCTAATACTTCTTTTTTTACACACTTTTCCTGGTGCTCCTCTTGAGTGTTGCCAGCACCGATGAGTTTTGGGGGGTTTTTACACCAGGTTTCATATTTTCTGGAGTGGTTGTCAATGGCTGGTGGGGAAATCACTGACAAGTTAACAGGTCTTCATTTTTTGAGTGTATGGCTGCTTTCTTTTGAACCTCTGACTGAGCAAAAGTCTGTTCTATCCAGAGAACATGCAATTATATCCAGCCTGACTGATTTCCTTGCATTAGCCTTGCCTTTGACACTTTAATGGGGTTGTAGAAGGTGAAAAAGTTGAACTGTTTCTCTCCCTAGCACTTCTCATGACTTTTTAACTCTGTCTGGTGAGTACAGTGTGGAGAATGACCTGAGTACCAGATACCTCATCATACCCACAGACAGGCAAGCCTAAACCTGGGTATCAGACTGGTTCTAAGTGTTTTATGTTCTGTACAGAATGTCAGTGTGGAAGAAAGATAGGCATCCCAATTCAGCGGCTTTTAATATGCACCTGAAAAAGTTACTTCCCTGAAAAATCATCTTGTTCCAAACTGACATGATTTCTCAGTGTTTTGAAGCCCAAAGGAGTGGGGTTTATCTGCATAAGACACTGTTGGCTGATATCCTGTGGCACTGAGCAGTGATTGCTTTCCTTCATCAGAAAGCAGAGGAGGAACATGTCTGTTAACCAGTGAAATGAGAGACATCCCAGTGGATGTGAGTTGGTGACATGGTCCATTGGACCAGCCTGAAGGATTCAGTCTGCTGGAGCTTGGAGAATAACCTTGGGAATGTTGTAAAAAGTGTCAAGGGAGGAGTTTCTTTTTAATTTATGGAGTCCCTGGAGAGCAGGAAACCTGCTAGGGTTTAGACATGCTAAGAGCATGAGATACAGAAGCAGTCTTCTCTCTTTCCTGTTAGCATGGAGAGTGGCCAAGTCTTCCTCTTACCTGGCCGTTTCCCTTGGAACTGAGTTCAACTTTTCTGACAGCAAAAACCTCTGCAGCCAGGAGCACGATTTTAGCAGGATTTTGGGACTATGGCCAACCTTTGGCAGTGCAGCTGGAGCTCACAGAACCATGTTCTTGTTGGTGAAGCCCTCCACATCCAAGGGCTGGAACCTCTGATTTCTCCTTGCGAGGGCATCTCGCCGGGACACTGAGCACATTGTGACGGGGCCCTGCTAACAACATCACTCTTTCAAGGCTGAAAGTTCTCTTCCAGCATCCTTTCCCCCATTAATTGGATGACCTCTGCTACCCAGCATTGGGCTGTGATTCAGGAAAAGGTCAGGCCTTTTTCATGGCTGCTCTTTCCAATTAACTTTTTGGTGTTCTCAGGCGGGGGTCTCTTGCCCTTCAAGCGTGGGAGATGCTCAGCATGCCACAGAGCTCAAAGGAGCACAGGAGGCTAAACAATCCTCCTGGGAGGAACCTGACCTGACTGTTAACTCTGGTTTTACATGGCAGAAGGAGAAATGCCCTCACTACTTTCTGTCAAAAAGGCAGAGATATCACTGCAGTGAAGCAGCTCCATTTTCTGTCATCAGCTGCACTTTCATCCCTTCCCAGCTCTGTTATCTGCTTGGCCTAATCCATACCTCTGATGTAAGAGTACCATCTTTTTGTAGGGCAGAACTCTGCATTCAGTATTCCCAAAATATGCCTGCAAAGGGATAACCATTTGGATTGAAATTACATAAGCAGTTTTTGACCTGTATGGGTTTCCTATAACCTGCACAGTTGTCAGTCTCTACTTGCCTAGCCTCGCTTTCACCGTTCCTCCAGAGGCTTTGGTCAGGCTTCTGCAGGTGAGAAGTTGCAAAGATAAGTCATTTTGAGGTAAGTCNCAAAGGGATAACCATTTGGATTGAAATTACATAAGCAGTTTTTGACCTGTATGGGCTTCTATAACCTGCACAGTTGTCAGTCTCTACTTGCCTAGCCTCGCTTTCACCGTTCCTCCAGAGGCTTTGGTCAGGCTTCTGCAGGTGAGAAGAAGTTGCGAAGATAAGTCATTTTGAGATAAGTCATTTTGTCTGAATTGGGCTAAATGAAAACGGGTGTCCAGAGAGAGGAGAAAGATGCACTGCAGACCTTTGACAAAGAGAGAGTGGCAGCGTGTGCTGAGACCATACCAAGTGCCAGCAAATTCACATGGCAAAAAGCCCTTGTATTTGTGACTGAAGTCTGAATGAAGCCCACTAAAGAGTGATGAGCTTGGATTTCAGCTCACCCCTTCTCCACAGCCAGCAAAGCAGCAATGGGATAAAATCCAAAAGGCTTGAGGCTCTGGGAGCTCTGGTGCCCACCTTTACACCTCTTAAGGAAAAGTTAATTCTCACTCAAAGGATAGGAACCCACCTCTGCCCTCCCTGTGACTACATTGCCTCCTGTTGTGAGGGTTTGGGTGTCCCTAAGTGTTTAATTGATGCTCTCAGCCTCATTTCTAATGATCTGCTCTGCCTGGCTTGGCCCCTGAACCTTGTGCTCTCTGAAACCAGTCTGTGGTCATTGAACAAGAACAAGTTGGGATCATGTTTTTTCCAGCTTGACTGGATTTTCCAGCCTCACTCCTCAGGCACTCCAAATTAGTGAGTACTGCTGGCAATCAGAGAATCTCTCTTTGCCTCAGTGCCCTGTGCACAAGAAGAGGATGATAAAGCTGCTGAAGGTGATAAGTGCTGGGTTGTTGACTCCAATAATGGCAGTGAAGTTCTGACAGGGTTGTGGACTGAGCCCAGGAGCAGCTTTCAGTCAGAGCAGGGTTTCTGCAGTGGGATGGGCTGTGCCAAATCCCTGGGACACCTCGGTTCCTGGGTTAGCTCCACCACCCTGGGGTTGCTCTGCTCCTCCCTGCCCAATGACCTGATCATCTCCTCACACCCTTGCTGCTGGCGCCCTGTTTTATACCACGTGTGTGGGCCTGACATTTCTGGGTCTGAGAGATTTCAGCCTGCTAGCAGCTGCTANTTGTTGACTCCAATAATGGCAGTGAAGTTCTGACAGGGTTGTGGACTGAGCCCAGGAGCAGCTTTCAGTCAGAGCAGGGTTTGTGCAGTGGGATGGGCTGTGCCAAATCCCTGGGACACCTCGGTTCCTGGGTTAGCTCCACCACCCTGGGGTTGCTCTGCTCCTCCCTGCCCAATGACCTGATCATCTCCTCACACCCTTGCTGCTGGCGCCCTGTTTTATACCACGTGTGTGGGCCTGACATTTCTGGGTCTGAGAGATTTCAGCCTGCTAGCAGCTGCTAACCTTTTTCCCAAGGGAAAATTTCTCAAGGAAGCTTCTTCTCAAAACAGTCTTGGCAAACAACTATCCTTTCTCAAACCAATCTTTCTCCAGGTGGTGTTTTGCCTTTCTAGTTCTCAAAAGAAAACATTTTAGCTGTTTTCTAGTTTAACCAATGGGATTAGAGAGATGTCATTCCATTCACCAATCATGTTAAGTCTGTATCAGAACACCTTATAAAAAGTAGTAAGAATTAGACAATAAAGCCTTCATTCTATGCTCTTTGCCTTCTGAAATATTTGAAGTCTCTCATCTTGTTCTCGTGTCCTACAACGACACACGTGCCCAGGCCAGCAGGAGTTCAGGCCAACAGCAAAGGCCCTTCAGCACAGAGAAGATGGAAATGACATTTCAGCATCCAACGATAGGAAAAAAGCTGCCAGGGCTGGAAATCCATTATGGGCATTGCCTGCCCACTGTGTGCCCAACTCTCCAGCCTTTGAAGCCCTTTGGGGTAGCTTGGTGGTGCACTGTCATACATATTTCCATGGCCATTTTTTTGCTGATCACTTTGTGCCTCCCTGAATCCCCCTTCTTTTGGCAGTGGGGTTTATGATGTACAGAACAGGCCCCTGTCCTCCCAGTCCCAGTCTTCTTTATCCCAAAGTATTTGGCCATCTCACCAGCGAGAAATATTTGTTCCCATCAGAACATCAACACAGCAAAAGTATTAATCACCTGGCAAAATTCTGATTTCAGAAGCACCTGCTAATAAATGGGAATGCTGCAACTGGACGTTGATGGGTACCCAAAGCTAAAGATTACCTTTATCAGTAGGGCATCTGTCATTGCTTAATTAACATGCAAATCATTGTTGTCTCCATGGTGACAAAGTCACTCGCTGGTGTGGATGAAATACAAACAGCTGGATGTGCCCAGCTGAACTCTCTATTATGGAAGGAAAAACATGGCAGGGCTGGCTACAGCTCCAGCAGTGCTCAGCCAAATTCTGCCCTCATCTCCCTCTCCAGCCAACCATAAAGAGGTCTCTGAGCGTGGCCAGGTCCCAGCATTCACACCAGTGATGACAGACTGAGGTAAGTGCTTAAAAAGGTGCAGTCAGTCAAGAAATAATGGGCTGAAGGGAGCTTGTTACCATTTGCTCATGGCTGAGATCCCACCAGCCCTCCTGGGTTTGCTGGCAGGAGGAACCAAATCCCAGCCAGGGCAGTGGCTCTGCAGAGCCTGAGACAGGAGCCACAGCCACATTGCCATGGGTGGTAACAGCCATCTTACCCAGCTTTTAGGGAGAAAAAGGGCATTGATTATAGGCAAGTAAAATAATTACAGGAGCCATAAAGATGTTTATGAGTCGTGCATTCGGGAGGGATGCAGGACTGAAGATGTTTTCTGCCCTGCAGCTGCCATTTACAGGGTTTGTGATGAAAAAAACCCAGTTGTATGCACCTTTTTTGTCACACTCACTTGCCAAACCATGAGGTCTCGTACACCCCAAGTGGGTGAAATACAAATATTCAGGCAAAAGGCCCAGAGCTACCAGCATCAGTGACTGTGATTTGTATCTCTGGGTGTTTACCCCACCTCAGACTTTGGGGCTAAGCTTGTCTGGGTGTAGAAATCCCCACATGCACACCTGAAAAAAAGGTTGATGAAAATGGACTCACAAGAAATGTTTTTAAGGCTGGACTTCTTCAAGCCCATCTCCTGCCAAAGCTGAGTCCCTTGTCTGGTTGTTGGTGGTATTTTGAAGCAGGCACTGCTGGCAGCTGTGTGACCCCAATTCATTGCACGACTCCAGGGACTCTGTTGCTGCCTCCTGAGGGACTTGGGAGACTTCTTTGCCTGTCCTGCCTCAGTTTCCTTCTTCCTCACACCAAGGGATAACATAGCAACCAGGTCAGAGATACTGAGTCCTGTCATTGCATGTGGCCAGTGAAATCGTGGTAGTCACTGTTTTGCTTTGATGTGGGCTCTGCTGCAGGAAATGAAGCAGCTTTTCCTGCACAGACAAAGCCAGCGGTTGTCCATGCACCTTGGACTTGGTGTGTGCTGTAGACCCTGCCCTGGTAGCTCCTCATGCAGCTGTCTGTGTGCAAAGGTGCTTTGTTACCACTCAGAATTTATCCTCCTTTCAAGAAAATAAGATTTTTCATCAGGCATAAACTGCATCCAGAGAGGTCAGCCCCACCTGAGCTGCAGCGGCAGAGCAACTCTTGGCTGTAAACGAGCACTTAGGTATACTGGGAAAGAAAGAAGCTTGATTGACTCCCAAGACAGTGTCTTGAAGCGATGAGGAAAGAGTAATTTAAAAATCAACCACCTAGAGGCAACTGTGGCAGCAGGGATGATGCCCTCTGGCAGCAGTAGAGTGGCTAATTGCTCCAGTTTGGGATTCATGTGATCATTCATTAGCTCTCATTTAATAATGATTTACTCTGCACTGATGTGGAACCCTTCGTCTCCTCTCCAGCAACTCCACAAACAGCAAATCTGGACTAAGATCACTAAGGCAAGGGGGATGGGGGAGCTCTGGGTCACTCTGTGGGGAAAGTGAGACACAGGAGGGCTTAAGGGCATGCCAAAGCTCTGCGGAGTGTCCTCTGCACTGCATCTTTGGGCTTCCATCCTCTGCACCTTCCCTTCCCTTCCCTTCCCTTCCCTTCCCTTCCCTTCCCTTCCCTTCCCTTCCCTTCCCTTCCAAGACAGAGCTGCTCCATGTGAAATAAAGGCTGAGAGGGAGTGTTTGACATTTCCATCAATTTATTGGTGTGCCAGCTGTTACACAGAGAGCAGAAGACCTTTCCCCTTTCATCCAGCTGCCTTCAGGACGTGGGTTTCACTACTGGCACAGGAGCCACTGCCCTGGGAATGGGAGAGAGGCAGGACCATCAAGCAGAGAGGCATTACTGAGGTCAGCAAACACATGTGGTTGATGCTCTGCTATCCTCAGTTTCCACCATGGAACCTCCATTCACCTGAGCCACAATCACACGTTCACCAGGCCTGGGCAGCTGGGTCTCACCCGAGCCTGTGGCACAAGCAGGATCAGACCTTAGGACAGCCCTTGGGATGGCCTGACCTGTGCATCCTGTACCTGGTGAGATGGTGCCAAGGTCTGGATGTGTCACTGCCAACCTCCCCCTGCCCCTGGAGGCGCTCACTGTGAGAACAGGGTGTGCCAGGAGCTGTCCTTGCTGGGACCTGCAGTTGACGCGAAGACCATCTCTCTTGTCTCGCTGAGGACTTTCCATCCATCCCTCTCCAAAAGCCCCACTGGTGTAGCCCTGGTTTAATGTTTTGGTTTTTGGGAAATTCCTTTCCCAGGAAACTTTCTGTAAACAAAAAAGTGTTTTTGTAACTGTACCTATGTTTATCCATTCTTTCTCACAGAGAGGTTTCTTGATGAACATCTGTTTTAACCAATGTGATTGAAGAGGTTTGCCTTTGTTTCACCAATCAAATTAGTCTGTGTAAAATACTATATAAGAGTCACATCTCAAAAATAAAGTTTTCACCTTTTCCAGCCTTCTGATTGAGAGTCTGTGTCGTTGTTTGGTGCTCAACAGTGACACACTGGACCTGCTTTTCTGTCCATTTCCAGCCTTACCCACATGACCAGTGATGACTTCCTTGCACTCTCAGGTGTCACTGCCACTGTCACCCACATGCCAGTGGCACAGAGATTTCTCTTTACTTGAGGGCATCTTGAGAGCAGCACCTGCTTGCTTTGCCACTGCCCTAACACAGCTACCCCAGAGAGAGGATTTCTCTGCTACCTCATGGCAAACTTTATGCTCCTGGTCTGAGTAGAAGTGATAAAAGCAGGCTGTGATAAGGGAATTTCCTCTGTCAAGCTCCCTGGATGCATCCATGCTGGAATGATTCTCAGATGCCCTGTCCTAGACACACACAGAGCTCATTTCCCAGCACAGCCTGCACTTGCCCAAGTGCCATCAGCTGAGGCATGCCTGGACTGGAGGGCAGAGCCCAGGTCACGCTGGCCACAGCAGTGGCTTTTCTGGAGCTGTGATATTGGTTTTCCTCCCACATTAAAGGCTTGGGAAAGCACAGCCCTCATCAGAAAGCCAGCAGGATGGAGCATGTATTGCTGATGGCAGGTTGCTGTTCTTCCTAATTAAAGCCAGGTCCTGGAAAAGGGCTGCAAATGTATTTATTATACCTGTGCCTTCATCCCTTCCCTCTCCTGCTTTCCTTTGCCACTTCCAGCTGTTCCATACCGTCTGTATCATCTCTGTCCAGATTACTAATGAATGCCTTGTTAGAACAATAATTGGCCTCTTATTTAGTGGACTCATAATGATTATAACTGAAATACATTACCAGCCATAGGGCACAATCCATTTCAAACTGCAGTACACAGAGGCTGAGGTTTATGTTCCTTGGTGTGATTTCTTCTCCTTTTGTAGAAGCAATTATGTGCATTTGACTGTATATTGCTATTGTTGAAGCCTTTTATGCAAGAGTTAGTTGTGCAGAATGCGATTAAAGATGGAAATTCAAATTACAGGCAGCAATACAATGGGACCAGCAAGTGGGTTTAACCAGAAAGGAAACCAAATACAGGAATGCAACATGCTCCCAAAAAATTATCTGCTTCCACTCTGCTGATGGATTACATTGTCAAGAGGCTGGATAATATTGGAGGAAATAGCAGTGACTGGATGTATTCCTATATTCCTCATGCCAGGAATGTGGCTTAGCAGGGTGCTGATGGAGTTCATGGCTGGGCAATGCCAGCCTGGGGGATGCCAGCACCAATTAGGAACAGAGCCTGAGGAAGCACTTTTTGCTGTTCCTTGTGTGGATAACAAAATGTAACTACTACTCTTTGCAGTTATTTCAGCAGTCGAAACAGCTGAACTGGGGGTCTGAACCCAGCCATCTCTCTGGAAGGTGTTGGTGTGACAGTCTCAAATCCAAGTAGCACAGAAGGTGCATACACAAAGCACTGTGGCCTGAGCTCCTTTGCCAAGCTTCCCCGGGTAATATAAAGCATTAAAGACACAGAAAAAGTTGTGTTAAGAGAGAATTCACCACATCCGCTGCTTTGGAAAAAAAAGATTTTGAGAGAATGTTGGGGAGTTTTTGGTCTTTATGCAAAATATTCAGTTTCCAAAAGCAGCTGGAGATCTGTGGGCCTTGATTTTTGGTTGCTGAACTAAAATCTGTTAGAAGTGCTTTGACAAGAAGTGGCAAACATCAACCTTCAACCAATAATCTGCATGGATGTCTAAAATGGAAACACCAAAGTAATTGGTGGCTTTAAATTTTAGGATTGAGAACAAAATATGCTTGGGCTAGAGTTTCCCAAGAACAAAGTCCTTTAGCCTTTTTCTCCCAGTTCGTTTACGTTATCCAGTACCTCTTTAGATCAAAAATTAATGTCATATACAGAATCTGCAAAAATTTAAACTCTTATATAAGAAAAAATCCAAGCCTGAGCTTTCAGTTAGATGTTTCTTGATTTTGCTATCCTCTCTGTAATCTTGACCTAATCACTCCTGGTGTACTTCAGGCACATTTAGTCTGTGTCCCCTTTTGGAAACTCCTGTATCACTTGCTGTATATTTCAATATACTTTGGCAAAAGGCTTGAGAAGGGGTCGTGCCCCAAGATGTGCCACCCTGGCTTTTCCTAGCAGAAATTGTCTTTGTCCATGTGCTACCCAGGAGCTCTGCACCCAGGAGTTTTTGGATGCATGTGGACAGATTCTTTGAAGGCTGCACCAGGTCCAACAGGTTTCAGAGGCATCAAGCACTGTCCTTGCACAGCAAACACAATCAGAATCTCCAGGGAGATGCACAGAGCCCTTAAACCCAAACCAGAAGGCATTCCCCAGCAGCTGGAGGGCAGGTGCACAGAGGACTAACTGTCTGGGCTCATCCCTCATCTGAAATCATCAGAGCTGGGTTAAACCAGATGATTTATGGACATTTCAATTTCTATCAGAAAAATATGTTCCTAGGGGCAATTTTCATGGAGCTCTTGTAAAGGATTACAGGTGGTGTGGATGATTTACTGCAACCTACTGGACAGTACTAGAGCAAGGGGGTCCCAGGCTTGGATGGAGTCTTCTGCTGCTGCTGTGTGGCCCATAAATGACATTAACACAGGCAATTAATTACTTTATAAGGGTTTAACTTGTCTGTGAGCCTCTCGGTTGCTGCCTGTAACATAAACTAACATGTGTCCTGTTCTTCTTTTGTAAAAATTGTTTTACACCTCCAGTTCCCTTCTAATGTCTCAGAACTGTGCAAACTTCATTATCTTCCCCGAGGCATTGGGAATTGAGATTTCCCCAAGCTCACTGCAAATGCCAATTGCCACAGCCAAAATAAATCCCCAGCCCACTGTGTTCCCCTGAAAGCACCATTCCTAGGAGCCATTTGTTTTGAATTAAGAAATGCTGCAATAAGGATAATTAAATTAGAATGGAACTTAATATATAGAAATAGTGGTAGGAGAGAAGAAGAATGGGAGCCTAGATTACACCTGACAGAGGTATGTGGCAGTACATCCAAGCAGAGGGTGTATACTTCCCCCCTTTCTTAATGCCTCCCTGCCCAGTTTTTAGCATGAGATCCAGAATTTTGGTATGTTTCAGTGGCTTTGAGGAAGTCTGGATAATGACAGTTATAAATGCTTGTGAGTCTGATTTTTGGTTGTTTTTTAGCTTGTTTGGGGTTTTTTCCCCCAAGGAAGAAGAGTCTTGCAGTGGAGGCATTTATGTACTTCTCTTGAGAACTTGGGTTGGCTCCTGGCTCCTCCACAGACTTTGTGTAACTTTGGTTCCTTCTTCCCTCTGAGATGAGAAAAAGAGAACCATGGCTGGTTCTGGAGGGTGAATCCCCCCAAACAAAAATTGTGGCCCTGGAAAACACTGTCCTAATCTGATCTCATTTTCCAGAGGTGGGAAACTTGTCCTTCCCTGTCCAAAGGGAAAACTGAGGATGATGTTGCGCTGACTTGGACTCTCCTGAGCCCCTCTGGGCTCACCAGCAGCAGGTGGAGCTGCTTGCCAAGAGCCCCAGGAGGAGGTGAGGCAGCACAGGGCTGGCCAGGCTCAGCAGGGCAGGGGCTGGCAGAAGGGCCAAGGCTTGGGAGCCTGGGACCGCAATGTATTGCCCCTCTCTGGGACCCCCAACACCAGCAGGACATGATCCCTTTTTACCTGATTGCCTCCCAGTGGCTCTTGTTGTCCTCTTGTCCATCCCCACTCCTGGCTGCTCCTGTCCTTTGGCCCTGGGTGGTCACAGGTGTGAACAGCACTCAGGTGAGGGGGTACCAGAGCTTTGTTTCCTGTCTCTGCTGCAGACACCCTCCCCAGCCCAGCCGAGGGGGGCTCAACCCAGTCCCTCCTCAGATTGTGACCACTGTTCTCATTTCCATAACTCCATCCTGCTGACCCCTCTGCAGTCAGCTGGTGCTCCTCAGTCATTTCCAGGAGGTGAGGGGCACAGGTATGAGAGAGCTGCATTTTTATTGGGTTCCCAGATTCGTTACTTGGCATTTCACACCTGTGAATTTCATCTCTCCCTGTTTACCTCAGTCCTCAGGATCATGAGCTTCTGGTTTATTCCCTCTCTGCTTACATATTGACATTGCCTCTAAATTTTGCCATTAGCAGATTTTGTCAGGCATTTTCTGTGCCCAAGTAATTAACAGAAACATTGGTGTCAAAACTCTCTTAAAGAACTTTAGTAATATTTTCCCTCCATCCTGATCCCTACCTTTACAGCAGTGCATGTTTCTATCTCCCCTTCACGCTGCAGCACATTTGAAGTTCATTTCGTTTCCACCCTTCCCATCTGAGCTAATGTCTCAGATGCTGTTTAATCAAGTGCTTTCTCCCAGACACCGTGGATGAGCTCTACTGCATTCTCTGCACATAGAAAGCCTTATGAAAAAATTATGTTCCTGAGCTAACTTTGATGAGCCCATACTGCTTGTTATATCATTTATCTCCATTATGCTTTTCTGTAAAATCTCACCTTAAATCTTACATGTCTTTGAGGTCAGACTTGAGACTGATTTTACTCTTTTCCTGTCTTCTCTTCCCTTTAAATCTGCTGTTTTCAGCCACGTGATGCCATTTTTGGCCGGACAGATGAGCTTAAAAGGCTTGTTGCTGCCCAGAGGTGTCACCTGGGATTCAGGAGGGGAAGCTGATCCTTCAGTCTGCTGGATGTGAAACTCCTGGAGCTTAGGGTCAGTCTGACTCTTTCTCCTGTGTAGCCCTTGTTTAATGTTTTTGTTTTTGGGAAATTCCTTTCCCAAGACANACCATTGCAGTGCTCTCCTCTGCGTCCCCTTTTCTGACTCCAGGACAAGAACACCAGGTAACAGTATTAAAAAACCTCGGTTCTAGAGAACAAAGTGTTTCTTACAGTGTCATCTTTTCTAACAAACTCCTCCTAAGGATAATTCAAATTAAACCCAGGTTTTCTAATAGACTCCTTGTGATTTTTGTTCCTTCACCTTAGGAGAGCATAAAATCCAGGTATAAACAGTTGAATTCTCTGAGTCTGACTCTGAAAATCTAGACTTTGCTACATCCACAATAAATTTAGGAGTTCTCTTGTACCACTGTGACCTCTTTGAGGGAAGCAAGAGGAAAATGTGTGTCTGTGCTTTATTTTTTGTTTAGCCCCCTTTGCCTATTAATAACTTCTATTAATATGTTGAATTCTCTAATGCTACCCCCAATATGTGGAGTCCAGAAAATTATCAATAACACTTATGCATGGAGAAATAGCATTTCTCCAGATAATATTTTAAGATCAAGTGGGATTCAGGTCAAAAGCTAAGGCACCTATACTCAGGTGTCTACATGTCTGTATTCCTTTGTGGGCACCATGGCTGAGATCCCGTGGTAGGAAATAGAATCGAGATCCCAGAGAGCTCACACTGTGCTGGACACCCAGCTGGGATTCAGGGATTCAGGTTTCTCACAGAGTTTTCTAAAGGTTTTGGGGTGCCCTAACATGCCCTGCCTGGCCTCCAGAGAGCAGTGAGGCCGTTTCAGATCCTGTTCCACCCTGCCTGCCCCATCCAGACCTCCCAGGAGCCTGGAATGGCAGCAGATGCTCACATCGGGACAGCTGAGTTCCCTCTGCGTGTTTGCTCAGCTGAATCTCCCCCAAAATCTCCCAGATGTGAAGCCCTTTGGTTTGCATTGGTGGTGGATCAGCAGATGTTTGCAGCTGGCTTAGTGAGGCAGTTCCTATGGCATGTGTCGATTTTGGTGCACTTTGGCTGAAATGCAGCTGGGAAAAGCAGCAGCAGAGCTGCTGCCTGGCGTCCTGGGGCCCTCAGGGTGCCCAGCTCTCAGTTACAGGCAGTGCTGGCAGGAGAACAAACGGGTATCAAATGACCACAAGCGCATTTTAACCTGCAAATTAATTGGAAGTTTCTAATTATCAGGATTGTAATGCTCCCGCAGCATTCCCAGCAGAACAGTACCAAATGCTTTTGAGATAGATTGGTTTTCTAAACTGATCTCCAGACAAGGTTGCCGTGACTCTGGGTGAAAAAGCTTCACGGTGTAGGAAGGCTCTTAATTGTCTCTGCAAAGTGGGACACACAGGAGTTGTAAGATCTGTGTTCTACAGGGCAGTCTGGAGAGTCCACAGGTTAAAGGTGTTTCTTTGTTTCATAATGGTAAAAATAATCTGGCATTCCTTGGGGATTTTTTTGTTGTTGTTGTTTGTTTTAACTTAATTTTTTAGTATTTTCTATCTCGATAGAAAATTTGAAAATGTGTCTGCTTTATGAATCAAAAAAGAAAATCAGAAGTTACAACTTTTTATACAGGGGAAAGTCCAATATTTAACTCTCTCAGGCTGTAAACATAAATAAGTGACCAATTGTTTCACTTGTTCTTCTACATCTACTTGATACTTCTCTGCTCCATTGAGTAAAACATAATAATAAGTTTAATGAAAATAAGTTGAATGCATAAATTAAAACAGTTATTTTTGTGGCTCATTGAACTTGTGAGTCTTCTGTGGTGTCCCAGAAATACTTGGGAAGGATTTGCTTGAAGTGAACGCAGTGGGAAGCACCTTTTGATGGACATCATTTGTGGGGGCTGTACAGGCTTTCATTGATTTCAGTTTGTGGGAGTGTATCTCATTCAGATGAGAATAGAATTGAAGCTGAAAAAAAGGGGAAATAATGGAGTTGAACAAATTCTGTGAAAATTGTGAATTATACTGTCAATGGGAAGATTTAAATAGCAAATACTTCAATTATATTCACAAATACTTTTCTTAAATTGAACTAACTGCAAATTTCAGTATTATTTCCATATCTTGCCTATTATAGAGCTTTTTTAACCCATTCCTGATTGATTCCTATGGAATTATCACAGCCCACATGGATTTCCTCCTTGCAAGTTTCTTGGGAAATAGTCAGCATTAATTTCTCTGACCCTTTTCAGTATTTCAATAACATTTTGTAGCAAAAGTTGCTGTTTAATGGAGTCATTGCCTTCAGACAGACTCCAGATAAGCAATAGTCCTGTGCTGAATGCAGAAATAGGTTAAATTTTTTTTTATATGTAGGTATGAAAAAAATCATAATGTTCAAACTAAAATTCAACTAAAAATTATCAACATCTCAGAAAAAGCAGAGGGCCCACAGCTTTAACTGTCCCTGGTTTTGGGTTGTTTTTTTTCAGAAACCATCTACTATTTCTATAGTCTTCACGGCTCAGTCTTGCTCTCCTGAGATCACAGACCATTTTGGAAGCAACAGTAGGTGCATGTTTAGAAATGACTTCTGCTGGGCATCCTCCAAGGACCTGGAAGCCTCAGTTCTCTCCACATGGGGATCAGTTGAAACTCTTTGTGTTTAAAAATGACAGAAGGCTAAAAATAGTCTGGTGAACAGCTTGCAAAATGCATCAAAATAACAATACAGGATAACATTTTGAAAAATACTTCAGGATAGGAGGCTTGCCCAAAAGTGGTAAAGCCCATAGAAGACTGAGAAGAACTAGGAGAAGAACATCTAGAAGAACTGGGATGAGGTCATAGGAAAAAAAACTGGAATAGTTTTTTTTTGTCAATGTTCACATTAATGTATCCTGGGGAGCATCTTGACTTGGGACTCAAAAGATGCTTCATGCCAAAACGAAGTGCTGGTAGAACAGCTTATGGAAAAAGTCTAGAAAATGAAGACTTACACCCAGGACTGGGTGCTATTTATCATTGTGAAGCCAAGGAAGAATCAGCTGAACCATTACCAGTGATGTATTTTCCTCCTTAAACATGGCTCATTACCAGAAGACAGAGAGGTGCTGAATTTACTACCAACTTGTATAAAAAGTGCTGGGGAGAGCAACACAATAGGAAGTTTAAACCTTGGTGGAATTTAGTAGAAGTTCACAGTTCGTGTCAGCCCATGCCTGGTGTGCCCCAAAGTGCAGGAACACCATCTGTGTGTATGCTCTTTTCAGAGCAACCTGCAGATCTTATTCTGCATTCCAGGAAAAACAAGCTCAAGCCCCTCATTTTGTCTGCAATATCAGGGTGTTGGTGAAGCTCCACCTGCTCAGCTCTTGGCCATCTGCTGCCCTCTTCCACCTGCTGCAGCAGCATCGGCCTGGCACCCATCTTCCACCCTGCTTCCATCCTTCACCTCACACTTCAGCTTTGGATGTCAGGGAAATCCCGGGTCTGGGAGAAGGTCACTCATCTTTGGGAGCTGCAGCTCATGAAGTTATTTCTACAAAATGCTGTTGTAATTGGTAAGTACAAGTAAGTGACAAGATGTGCCACCAGCATAAATGTTTCTGAGTAAGTATTTTGGGGACAGAAAAATCAAACAGTATGCAGAGATCATTTAGAAAAATGCTCATTAGCTTCAGAGTATTAGTGAAGCAGAAAACTGGCTTGGAACATGATTGTTAGCAGCTATCTTGAGAGCTTTATCCATTTATACCACAGTTTTCCTTACAAATGAGCTGAGGGATTAGCTTACACTAAGCAGACTAAAGACACAACAGATTCCACTTAAGAAAGAGCAGAGGACTTTTCCAGCGTTTTAAAAAGGGACTTTCTTGTTAACTTGGCTGTTGTCAATGATTAACTTCTGGAACGGCACATACCTGGCTGCACCCCACAACTCTTTCCTCCCTAGGAAAACTTTATATCCACTCTCTCAGTGGGGAATTCTGTATTTAACCAATGGGATCTGCAGAAAGGACGCGGGAAAGGCGCCCCATTCCTGCCATGTTTGGTTTGAGAGGTCCATCTACACCCTTGTTTCACTCTGGACCCAGACACCATTCACAGTTTGGTGGTGTCCCCTCCACACAGCTCCAAGTGCAGCATCCATCACGTGGCAGCTCCATTCCCTGTGCATGGAAACGTGCAGCTGCCTCAGAGAGGGGTGCCTGGGAATCCTGTTGTGTCTTTAGCCTCAGAGATGATAATTGGCAATCACAGCCACATCCCAGCCAAGGAGCTTCCCCACACACATTTGGAAAGCAGCCGGGCTGCAGCTTGTGGCAATCACTCATCTTTTAATTACTATCTCAAATCCTTGAGAACATTTTAATAATTCTTTGTTTACAGTTGGAGACAGGAGCTCTTGGGCACATCGTCCTCTTTCAAGTAAACAGGCCACTAATTAAGTTTGCTTTGGACCCAAAGGCACAGGTTTGCAGAGTCCTTCCAGCCTGACTGAGCATCCCCATCTCTGGAAGTGTTTGAGACCAGGAATGGCAGATGGAGCACAGGTCCTACAGGAGTCCTGTGCCCTTCCAGAGGAGAGTTCAGGCAGGGCACTGGGGGCATTGAAACAGTGCCTGTGAGAGGCAAAGGAGGTGAAAGTTCTATGGGTTTTATGTATGAAATGTTTTCTGATGTGACTCATGTCACATATTATATACTTA
>VYZR01125393.1:4294-21464 GCA_013400675.1 Oxylabes madagascariensis
CATTTACAGACACTGCAGATGAAGACAGTTCAAGTTCATTAAGAACACCATTTACAACAAATTATTCATGTTATTCTACAGATCATTATGGCTGTTTTGCAGAAAAACATAATGTTTATGCATGAACTGGAAATGAAACAATCTCCTCATATTCCATAAGCAGAATGAACAGCATTATTGACTAGGATTGCTAAACATCTTGGGCTTGCTTAAAAAAACCCAGAAAATTTCTTTGGGATATTTCTTAATAGGACAATCCACAACAAACAAAAAGATTCCACCCTCATCTATTTATCCCAGACTTGATGATCCTTCTACTCAAGTCAGCCCAACCTAAAATATGGACTGACTTCACAAGGGCAAATTACAGTATCNTTGCTTGTGTGTTTAAAAAGGCCATGTGGAAAACTGCAATGATTTACACCTCTTACAATGATATATTCATCTAGACAGCTAAATGGAAGAAAGCTGTACTCCTTAGATTCTCTCTAGATCCAATATGCTGGGTTTAGAAAAAAATTACAGCAGTATGAATGAAGAGGATATACTTTGTTTAGCCTACTTACCTAAGGAAACCAGGCTTCTGAGACCACATTGACTACCCAAAATTCCTTGAATAGAGCTGAAGTTTTCAACCACATTTGACAGAGACAAATGAAAAAAATTAACAAATTTCATTTTCTGTCAGTGTCATGGAAACAGATGGTTAAGGCTGTAAAGAAACGTCCTGTTTAAGCTCTCACTGAATAAAAGGCTATTAAATTCACTAAGACCCAAATTCAATGATTTCTGTTCTTACATAACCCAACAGCACACTGCTGAACACCTCGCTCATGGCTCATATATAATTAACATGTTATACACCAAAATAGCTGTAAGCTATATGGGATGCAATGCAGAAAAAGGAACCTGGACAATTTTTGTGAAGGTCAAAGTGCTGTGAGTTTCAAGCATGACTTTTTGTATCGGGCTTAAAACAGAATAAAAGGAATGTAACAAAATGGATAAGCAACACTAAACTTCCCATGAAGTTTATCTCAATCTGAATAGAGTAATTCCCACTTAGAACCAATGCCTTATTGCTTGTAGACAAATCAGCATTTTAGAAATTTCAATTAGGCATTGAATTGGCACTACAGCAAACAATGATGCTGAAGCCTATACAGTGACTGTCAAATGAAAATACAAGAAAACCCTGCAAAATGCTGAAGATCTTGACAAGAAATACTTCAGTTCCTCATCTTTGCACTCATTAATAAATATTCACTACAGTCAGTTTGAATTACTGTTAAGCGTTTCAAGGGTGAAACAGGGGTTAGTGAGGCCAAAAGAAACACAAGAACAGATAACTGTGGAATTCTAAAAAAAAAAATAGAGCAAGGAATACACAAGAAGCTGGTTTCATGTAAAATTAGTGGCACATGAAGAAAACCTATACCTAAACCTATCACACTGCTTCATGTTCGGGTGTGACAGGGCTCCTCAAGACGCCGTTNCACATGAAGAAAACCTATACCTAAACCTATTACGCTGCTTCATGTTCGGGTGTGACAGGGCTCCTCAAGACGCACTGTTTCCATGTGTGTTACTGTAACAGGACACACATCCTTGGCTCACTACTGTTAATTACAATGAAAACCTCCTATAATTAACAGTAAAAGAATGTAAAAAATGTAAAAAAATGGAACTGAGATAAACCAACCTCGCCCCACACACCCATATACATACACAGCAGTGATTTTTTTACACTGGCAGCTCTGTATAATAATTTTTTGAGTACAACAATCAAGATTCTGATGCTTCTTGTATTCTTGAAAGATCATTTACATAGAGATTCCATAAGCTATTCTGCCAGATGACGTCAAGAAGAGGTGCTCTAAATTCAGCCTATTACAAAAGCAAACCGTCTTGCCATGGTACTCAGATGATATGTGAAATTCATACGTTGCATTACTAAAAATAATTGTTGTCCCTCTATCATTCCCACTAGCAGCAAGGATCTAAGCCCAACCATTTTTCAGCACTGCCCCGTGTAGCCCCCTTTCAACTTCTCTGCCTGAGAGACCCTAATCCTCTCCTTGCGGCACCGGTCACCCTCGGCAAGCATGACGCACCAGCCCAGAAGGCTCCTCAGGACAAATTTTGCATATTTGATCAATCAATACTTTCAGTTGTTACCCACCAGTTTGAACAGAAGGCTTTTCCCTCTCAGTTTTGCCCACCCACAGCCAGATGTCACCAGGTACCACAATCGGACCTCTCTGCAGGGACCAGTAGGTTGCTGCTGGTAAACACTTTTTTTCAGCTTTTAAGGTGGCAAACAGCATGAACTTCACAGAGAGAAAGTCAAAGAGAGTTCTACCTACCATTAAGTTCTCCCTTCATAGCACCCTCTCTAAGTCTGCTCTGAACTATGAATGAACCCTCACTCCTCCCCAAAACCTCTTCTTCTGATGTCAGTAAAAGCAGGTAACAGTGATTAATAAGTTTGTATCCCTCCAATGTATCTGGGACCAAAGCTTGACCTGCCTATCTGAAATAACATTATAGAGTCAATAATTTTTTATTCCAAATAAAAGTGGTGGATAAGAAGACCACTACAAAATGGACAGGACTTTGCAACACAACTTACACTTTCTTTCTATTCATCATTTCACTTTGCCGGATTTTTTTTCTCACTCTTCCTCATCCCCATAGAAAAAAAAAAATTCCAAGACATTACCTCCTAATCTCCCAAGCTTCAAAGTCAAGCTCTAAATGAATTATTACAGTCACAACTTCCTTCATCTGTAAGCCACTGCAACCCAAATGACAAGATACACAATATACTATGGTGAATCAGGCCCTCTTACTGACTGCACTGCTTGTCCTCTCCCTAAAATGCTGCAGGTCACCTGCTTACCCTCCAAAACAAGCAGGATGAGGATGAGCTACATGCTACACACTGGTTATGCCATTCTGCATGCTCCCAAATGTGATTAGCACAGAAAATGCGAGAAGACCAGAAGGCATCTTTCCATATTTAGCCATGTATGTTTAATACTGAGCTAGATTTCACCTCAGTGCATTATTCCATTAATCAAGGGTGGGTATAACAAGAGAAACATAGACTGACATCAGCTACTTTCAAGATTTCTCTTCCTCCTTCCCCCACCTCCAGCTTCTATGACACCATGTATTGTGCATTTCATGTGTGCAAACAGCAGAGACTTACTTATCTATAAAGATCAATTATATGGTAAAACTGCAAAAGGAAACTTTCACCCTTGTCCAGCTGGTTGAATAACTGCAGAGGCCAACAGCAGCAAGCCTCTAAATACATCCTGTTCTTCTCTCTCCACCCCCACATCTCTAATCACTTAGGAGGAAGATAGGAAGATTAGCAGAGAGGAAAAAAACATAACCAAAGCTGCAGATAACCCTTTAGGACCACAACATCAGGCTATAAGAACACGGAGCAAAAGGTTAATGCAGCCGTATTTTCAGGAATCTCAGGCACAGTTGCATTTAAAGGGGAGGGAGGGGTACTGAGAAGGTGAGAGAGAGAGAAAAAAGGAAATGGTGATGAAGACAAAAATGAATTTGTCATCTACAGCTGGCTCTTTGATCACCTGGAGTATTCAGGAAAGGATTACCAGCAGAAATAGGGCAGTTTTATTAACAACACACCACAATTTTTCTTGTAGGATATTTTCATTACCGTCATCAGAACAGATTTTAATAAGAACACAGCTGCAGAAGACTCACTGAGCTATGCAAAGGATAAAGGTAGTAACCAAAACAGTGACAGAGAACTACCTTTAGCAGCTGATATACTGAAGAGATTTGAAAAACAGAAAAAAGAAATACAAATAAAAGTCACTTCCACTAGAAGATAATGTCATCTTCATCCATGTCTTTGAACGGTTGCTATGGGGTTGTGAAGAGGAGGGGAAGGATGGGGGGGAGGTTATAATCAATCATCTCAGAAGAGCATTGCTTCTTACAGAGAAAGATCTGGATTTTGACTGTGTCCCCAAGAAAATTGCGGACTGCAGAGCTGCTGCCACGCAGGGCAGTGAGGAAGCAGGCAGAGCAGAGGCAGCAGCTGGGGATGGAAACGCCTATTAAATCCTTTAGACAACAGATGGGCAAAGCTCGGCTGGGTTATAAAAAAAAAATACACCACAATGCATCATGTTTTATTGTCCCACCATAATGAACAACACTTAACACCCACATGCCCAAAGAAACCCCCCCTATGGCTGATCTTACCCCCTCCCTAAATTATAATCTTAAGTCTCAATCCACTTTTGGGGGGATCCCAACCCAATGAATTTGCCAGATGTCATTGCTTATTGCACCTGTTACTAAAAATAAAAAAAAAAAAATTAAGAAGGAAGGCGTTTGGGCTTCTTTTTAAGGGTTTATCTTCCAATTAATACTCCCCTGCCCTTGAAGTGAATATGCTATCCAAGCAAGCAACAGTAAGTCCAGATCTTGAACGCATTTAGGGGATCTAATTATGTCATGTAGGGCAGAAGCACCTGCTCTCTGCTAATTCCCTCCACTCGCTTTCCTCTTTTTAATATTTCTTACCATTGTTCCATTCAGGAAAATCTGCTGGGGGCGAGTTTCATAAACAAGCTTTAAGCAAAATAATTAAATAACCTCCCTTCCCCCCTCCCAACCCCTCCTACAAAAACACAGCATAACCAGAATGAATTCTGCTACCGATCCTCTATTTTTCTTTTATTTCAGACCCTACCCACTAAAACCACCAGCCCATCCATCCATATTTGCTAAATACCCACAGCAGTCAGTGCCAGAGACATACTGTACATATTTCCACCACCCCCCCCCCAACTGCACCTTAAGGACTACACCCTTTTCAATCATGATGTCATGAAATACTGCTGGTGACTCCCCCACTACCACCACCACCTCCTCGGTACTACAGGCTGTGAACCTTTAATTTCAATATAATTTGATTAAAAAGAAAAATGCTCCTAAGTAGGGCAGTGAAGAAACGGATGTGAAAATTCACCACCAGCAGATCATCTATTTTTTCCTCTGCATGCACTCTGGCTGTCATCAGAACAACACCCATTAGCAGGAGCAATGAACATAAAGCATCCTGGGCTTTTTTTCTTTTTCTTTTCTTTTTTAAAAAAAAGGAGAAAAGAAAAAAAGGAAGAAGAGAAGGAATGAAAATGGAAACTAAAAATAAATAAAGGCCAAAATCCCCTATGAATATTATCTTCAGTGAAACAGTAAATAGGAAAACCTGAACCCTCGAACACCCCATCCCCAACACCTCACTGGCTGCTACAGCACCTTCCCTCTAGCACCGGTGCTGCTGCAAAAGAACCAACCTGTCTGTCCTTTTCCTAGGGTTTTCTCCAAACGATAGGGTCCAACATATTGTGCATGTTGAGCTCCGCTGCCTTCTTTCCCTGTTGATGTCATTTCTACCTGGATCTGTAATTCTGCAATGTGTATGTGCTGATGAGCTGGAATTTCTCTCTCTGCAGCTCTTTAAATTCCCACTTTGCAGCTGTGCAAGCAAAGCACTCTTTTTCTTTGCTTTAGTCCCCTTGGATGCAGATTTTCGTCTTCCTCCTCTTTCTTTCCTCTCTCTCTCACGTGCTTGCTTTCTCGCTGGGTCTGCTTGGGACGCTGAAAGACGAAGGAGTTATTTCAGTGTTCAAAGAGGGGGATCTACGATCCAAGCCCGAGGAGCATGATGCTGGTGATCCGAGCTCCGCACGCCTTGTTCTCTCTAGGAGCTGTTCAAGGGAGAGCCAGAGCTGGAGCAGCGGAAGAGCCGGGGCCCGCAGCTGTGAATGACATTAAAAGCAGCCAATCCCCTCGGCTCCCACCTTCTTCTCCCCTCCTCCTTCCACTACCTTTTCTTTTCCATCAGCAGCAGTTGCTGCCTCTGCCTGTTACAGAGCATCGTGACCAATGGCAGCAGCAAACACCTAAGTTCATCAGCCTATTGATAAGGCACAATTAAATATAATTTAATGTGCATATTAATTTAGGACCCAAACATACATTTCTTCTTTTTTTCTTTTTTTCTTTTTTTTTTTTTTTTAAAACCTCTGACTCCTACTCCACTATGCAACTGCAGTTTCAGATTATTAAAGAAAAGGCAAGATTGTGGTAGGAAATAGGAAAGGGGTGTGGGGGGGAGCTACTTCTGAAAACGAGCTTGGGAAATTATTTGATTCTGTTTGATTCTGGTGGACCTGTGTCTCCTGGGGGTTTTACCCCTTAAAGAAAACCTCAGGGAAAGAGTGGGGTTGCGGGGGAGAAGAGAAAAATAACAGGGACAATCCTGTAACCACTGAACTCAATAACAGACCTGCTTTTGAATTTGATGGGAACAAAAAAACTTCAGGTCCTTAGACGAACAGATCAAAAACTGAATGGCCACTCTCTTAATTAAAATTGCAACTGAAAATCCAGGGATTAGATGTAAATAGGAACAGATTGCCTGATCCACAGGCACCATACTAGCAGTGTAAGAAAACTTTCACTGTTTTTGTCCAAGAATGGCTGTGTTTAACCTTCAGAGATTAGGGAGCTGGACAAAAGAAGGGATTCTGCAGAGATACAAGTTCAGCAGAAGTCTATGTACTTTCTGGATTCAGGACCATAACAACAGTTTCAGCCAGTCTCCAGGGATATCAAGCTGAAGCTGCACGCACACGCAGGTTCCATTTTTACCTTCTCTTCCCTATTTCAGACAGAAAACTGGTCAAGATATTGCTATTCAAATTCCAACTGAGATACAGACAGAGCAAGAATTCTCAAGTCAGGGAAGGTAGCCTTGGCAAGCCTGTAAAGAGAGTAAAGAGAGGGCAAAACTTTTACAAGCCTTATCATTCTCTGTTGCTCGTTGAAAGAAGAATATTTCAGGTTTGTTTATTTGGGTTTTTGTTTTTTTTTTTAAGAGGGAAATTTATCTTTTTTTTAATATCTATATCCAGAAACAGCAGATGCTCTTGTAAATTGGAATAAAACTAGAAATTGGCTGTCTACCTGTACCACAGACAACATGACTATCCAACAGGTTGCAGAGGAGTTAGTAAGATGAGGAGGTGGGAAGAAATCAGGCCAGGAGACTGAAACCTTAAACAATTCCAGGATTTCTTAAGGAAAAAAAAACCTAACACTTGCTTTGGAAAAAAAACAACGTTGCTTTGCCCATTATGGTTCACCTTTACTCACTTTCAAGCTGTGTCAGTGCAGCAACCTGTAAGCAAACTCCAAAACACCGTCCCCATTCCTTAGCTTCCCCCTGCACGCCGTACCCTGTGTGACCACCCACCAAGACTCCCTCCCTGCCAAGCACTGCTTCTGTGTCTTTCCAAAGGCAACCTCTGCCATCTCCAACCCTACAGGTGTTTACTTTGCTCTTACTATTCAACTCAACTCCAAATTGCCATTTCTCCAACCTCCCCAGACCTTTCCTTGCTCATTGATCTCCCACCACACCTCTGCCCCCCTTTCACCCTTGCCACCTCATGCATTCTCCTCTCACAGCACCCGTGCATCACCTCCTGCACCTGAGCTCACAGCCCCTCACCAGGGAGGGAGGGAAGAAAGCTGGGGAAGACACCACCAACAACCAAGGGTGGCAGGCCCCCATGCTGTGTCCACTCCCCTCTGCCCTGCAGCCCCTGGCAGAGCCACCGGATCAGAGGAAGGGGCCAGAGAGGAGGCACTGCTGGCAGCCACAGCAACGTGGCGGCTTTTCCCACCCAGAGCCGTGAGGGGGGTTGTTGGAAGGCAGGGGGCCGCTGTGCGGAGCATCCCTGCGGAGAGCTGCAGGGTAAATGGGCTACATGGCTAATGGGAGGCTGACAGGCCTACGAGACCCGTCCCACGGCCCAGGGGTGAGGCACCACCTGCCCTTGGCATGAAGCAAACCTGCCCCAGGTGTGGCGCGGGACTCGGACCTTGCACCACCGACAGACGTGAGGGCTCAAACACTCAACCACGAGGCCCGGAGGCATCGGGATGGATTCAGCAGGGCAGTCTGATCCATCCTGCAACACAGTTGAAAAAATGTCTCTGAAACTTGAGGCACGCACCACATCCCTCAGAAGATCTCCTTTCCCTATGGCTTACGAGCCATGATGGGATCATTCCAGCTGAGGCACCATGGTGGGAGAAGCACTCTCCCTGATGGGCTCTTGGCTACAGAAATCAAATGTTGGGGGCAATTGAAATGTGTCATGGTTTCACTCCTCTCTAAATGTCTGCCCCCTCACACTGTCACAAAGTCCCCACAGACAGTAAGTGACAATGCTGAATTATGGCAATGTGTGCCTAGCTTTCAGAAAAAAAAAAAAATTGTTTATTTGTATAAATTAGCAAAGTATCTACACCACCATATTAATAATGCAGGGGGTGAATATCAGCATAGATCAAAATCTTTTTTAATTCCAAGATTTGTATCTTAAAAGATATTTAATATGAGATGATGTGGGTATGTAGATGAACCATATATGGGTCATGTTATTAATAGAAAGATGAGAAATCAGACAATATTGTCCATCCAAGTCCAGACTTGTGTATTTCACATTTGTTTCTACTGGGCATTGAGGAAAGTGGGTTAAGAGACATGGATGTTACAAATACCCACCTTCTGCCACAAAATATGTGTCAGTATCATGGCTGGAATAAGGTCAGAAACGTCGTGAAGTTCATATGATCCTGACTGGATGATAAAACAAAACAACACAAGTAAACACACACATGCATGCACACTCCCCCCCCCCCCCAAAAAAAAAAAAAAACACCTCCCATATCTTTTTGGTCTCATTTACTTATGTTATTTTGATTCAGTTGGAATATCCTTCTGTATAGCCTATTGCAACAATTTCGACCTTTTGTCCTGAGGTCTTTTTGAAAAAATGCTTGGACATTTCTTGATTACTGAATAATCAAATGTTTTGGGGTGTTTTTTTGTTGTTGGTTTATTGTTTTTTTGTTGTTTTTTAATTTTATTTATTTCTTCATATGGAGCCAAATCCCATTTATCTGTACCCCTTTGATCTGAAACTCAGTCCTTTGAATCTAGGTTATGTCCCCCTGGTGTGAATTACTTATACAATAACTCCCTCAATTATTCGAAGCCCTGTTTATCCAAATGTTTTGATGTTCCAAAAGTATTTTGAATAAACAGGACTCTGCTGTCATTGGATATATCAGATATCTTTGGGGATGCATATGGGATGATTTCCCCTGACCTTATTCTGTATAATCTTGTGCTTAAATGAACAAGCAGTGTAAACTTAAGTGTATAGTTGGCATATTGGCATAATCTTTGGTTCTTGTACTCCTTTCTCCATTCTTTTTCTTTTGTTATTCCCATTTAAGGACTAAATTTCTCTCAGAAAGGTCTCAACACTGATCCCAGCAAAAATTTTGTTTGAGTATGAAGTTAACAAAATAGAAATGATTTAGAATTTTGCAAAGTTTTATCATACTTCTGAAAAAAAAGCAGAGCAAAGGTTTTGCTTTTTTTTTTTTTTTTGCATTTTTTACCCACTCCCATTGACACTAGCTTGTGTCTAATGAAAGTCTTCATGATCATTTGTTTTCTTAGATTCTTGTCATTGTCTTTCCTCTTATTCCCATGAAAATCTTAAGGGTCAAGATGGATCATGAGATGATGAAAAAAGGTACAGGAAAAAACAGGTCAATTAGGAAGTTTTGTTTTCATGTTTTTCACTTGTTCAGTTGAATATATGTGTGAAGTTAGTACTGAAAAAAAAGGAGGTGTAAGGCTTCCAAGAAAAGTCACCAATAAAGTTGTGTAATTAGCATGGAATAATAAATCAATAGTCTTCTCGTGGTAAGAAGAATTCAGATAAGCTAGGACTTTGTCTCCAATTAGAATAACCTAGAAGCTAATGGTTATGATAAGGACATGCTAAAATTAAAGAGGACAAAAATATTCAGTATTTGCAATGTCAGGATCCATTATCACATCCTGAATTGTGTATTCCATCCACGTATGTATGGACACATGACACCCCTTTGATAAGTGGTGTAGGGATTTGTACATTTTGAGAATTAACCTTATTGTATAGGTATTTCATAAGTAACTGACTCAGGTCTTTGAGGGACATTTAGTCATCAATACTGTTGACAAACTGGTAATACTTTTATTGAGGATAATTGTATCAATCTGCAACATCTCCAAACAGATGTTAACAGTCTAAAATTGAAACATTTTCCCCTTTGCATTCTCCCCTTAGCTATCTACTGTCTTTATAAGAAGCCAAGGAAGACTGCAAGAAAAGAAAGGATTGGATTTCAGTAAGTGGGTGGTGTTATGAATTCTTAGAACACACACAGAGTTCAGACACTTTTCTTACTATAGCAAGTGTTGAGGAACTTAATTAGTTAACATCAGTTGCTGGAAGGCAGTGCTTCCACACAGACTCCCACTGTGGCAGCTCCTAAGAACTGGTCTATATTGCTCAGCAAAGCCATACCATGACTAGCACATCATTTCTAATACTCACCCAAAAAAAAAATTAACTGCAGGCTTATTATCTACATATCATCTTTGTTTCAAGCTGAATTAAGGTAAAGGCTTGTAAAATGTTTAATAACAAAATAGATAACTGCTTTCACAGTGTCATTTCCTCTGGACCATGGACTCTCTTTATTCCTTTGGAAATATTACTGTCATTTTCTCAAGCCTGCTGCTGTCATTACCTGTGCTTCACAGAATTTTTAAACTATTAAGAAACAAAAAGCTATTTCCAGCTTAATATTGCAATGTGAAAATCTCTGTATGAAGTTGTTGGTTTTTTTCATACACTGAGCTTTGTGTTTCCTAATTATATGAATATGCAGGCACATTCACTTAGTTCACTAAGTGAAGCTGTGACTGGGTCTTGACAGAAATCAAATTTGAAAGCAATCAGACACTTTAGCATGAGGATGGGTCTCTGGTAACTGACCTGTCTTTGAGGTACAAGAGACCAAAAGAATTTCTGTCTTCAGTTGTCAGATCAAGTCTCCACCTACCCTAATACTGTATCTCCAGTGGTACCTGTAAGTACAAACTTAAGGAAGAATAAGTCCATGGCAAGTGTATGTGATTTTTGCCTGTAGTATTCTCTCAGGATCCAATTGTTTTCAGCTCAGGGACTTCCTGAGCCAGATGTTGTTTCTGTGTGTGCCGTACTCTTTGACAGAGTTTTTTTCAAGTGTGAGCTTGTTTTTGTCTTCCCTTAAAAACCTGACACCATGACAGATGGTCATATATTTCTTCAGATTATGTGCATGCTTCTCAGAAGACACTGAATCCTTGAGACATGTAACATCCATTCATCTATGCTCAAGAACCTCAAAATTGAAAGAGAGAAAATTACATGTGAAGCACCATTCTTGAAATCCTGCAGCTGTACAGAGCAGTCCAGGAAGCCTAGAAACACTAGAGCTGAGAGTTCAGAGCAGTTGGTGTTTGAGGTATAGAAAATAAGTATGTGAACACCAAAACACAATTTCTGACTGTGTTTTTTCTGGTTTTAGAACAATCCCATCCATTCAATTTTTGCCACAAAATGCGTGTGCACCCTGATCAGTGACTGATGATCTTTATGATGATATCATACAGAAGCAACTGTAAGGTACATATTAGCAGCTATCATGGATGTTTTATGGGCACTTTAACAATATCCATGGAAGCTGTATGATGTCAAATACACTGAATAAAGCAAATTCTCTAGATTTTACCACAGGTGATTCAGTGAAACATTCAGACAACATTCCAGAATATTCCTGCAATTCTCTGCTGTGATTTCAAGTAGGCTAAAAAGTATTGATCAGGATGAACAAGGAAAAATATTAATTGTCTAGACCACAGAGTCAGTCTGCCCAGTAGTTGCTACCTGGGTCCCAAACATCTCAGTTGCTGGCACTTGCTCACACAAACCAGTGAGTCCAACAACCCTCTCCCCACTGCCTCCCCTGTGCTCTTGTTGATAGAGATTATGGGGTGCTCTCACACCTGGGGCTGGCCCTTAGAGACCCCCTCACCCCACTTGCTCCCAGATCACTTCCCTACTCACCATCTGGTTTGGCTTGATCTGTGCTAGGGATCACTCCCACTCACACACCCACACTTGATCAGTCACTGCACCACAGACACACAGGCCCTCCAGCCTGTGGTCTGCCTACAGCAACTGGGCTCACACCCCCTTACACGTGTGCACATGTGTGAGAAATGGATTTGTAGAGGATTCTCAAAGCCTGACTGAAAGCTCACATAGTCTTGTACATCTGTATGCAAACTCTGAGATAAGATGTGCTGACTTAGGAAGGCCATGGAATAGAAAAGACATTGTTGAGAGAGAAATTGAACTGGAAACAAATTTCAAATGATGGCCTTGCAAACAGATCAGATATTTTTCCAACACACAGACACCCCTGACCCAGCAAAGAATCAGAACATATTTTACTAAGAACACAGGTCAGACTGCACTGATCAGGCACAGACCATAACCAGACAGGTATTATGACTAGCCAAATGTGGTAGCTCACCTTGTTATTTGCTTACCCCTCTATTTTCTCACTCCTGTCCCTCCCCAAGTCACCTAACCTACCTCCCCACAACCCTTTCCCCACATTTGGCTCCACCCGTAAACATCCCATTATTAGTCCTGTGCAATCTGGAACTGCTTTTCCCTTACATCCCATAACATGTCCCACTCCTCAGCAGTGAGCCCCTAAGTCTGAAAACTGACTGGAGAGTGCTTGATTGGTGTTCCTGCCAGCCCTTCTGTCCTTCTGCTCATCCAGATGTGCTGATGGCCCCTGGCCTGGGAATAGGTCAGCAGGGTCTTGTTCAGGCACCTCACTCCTCTACTTGTCTCTCTGATCACCTTCATGGGATGTTGTCACATGATATTTAATGTTATGCTGTTACATAACTTGTCTCCTAACCACATGAGGCACTTGGTTTCTTGGTTGCAATAGCCTGCCATTCCTTCTTCAGGGAGAATTATAGATATGACCCTCAGACAGGAATGGTCATCTGGAGTTGTGCTGTGTCCCTTGGAAGATAAGGCATCCCTGGCATTTGACACACAGTGGGAAATAACAAAGTTCACAGATTTGTAGTGATTTAGCCCCCACTGGGAATTTAAGAGGAGGACATCCAGCCCTAAGTTCTCACAAAATGCTGGAAGGAAAAGTTAAAGGCAGGCCAGCAATGATGGCAATGGCAAAATGGTAGAAGATCCCTCGCTCCAAAAAAAGACACTATCCCAGCTTATTTGGTAAAATATGAACAAAGAGATTGATGAGGTGAAAAAGCAGGACTTTGTTCTCTGCATTCACATCAGTCTCACAGAAAACAAAAGGCATTACTTGAAAACGATCAAAAAGAGTGCCAAGATAAGCAGTAGGCAAATAGAACAAAGGAGCCAAGAACCTGAGGCCACTATGCACCAGTGAACAGAACTGATCTATTCATCAAATTGCTACATATAACAGTGGCAAGTGCAAAAGATAAGTTTTTAAGGAAGATAGATCACATGAGGTTGTTGCTAACTTAGGACAGGAGTTGGAATGAAGCCTGCAAGGCAGGTGTAGGTTCGCAACAGCCAACATTTCTGACAGCAGAATCAAGGATAAAGCACTGGGAAGGGTTTTATCTGATGAAAGAAAGTGAAGAACTGAAGAACAATTTAGGGGTCAAAGGATATTGCTCATCAGAAGAAAAGGAGCTAGAGGATTTTTCCTCTGCCAGTTGCACAGGCAAGATGGGAGAGGCTGTTCTGAAGATTTGCATGCTGAACTGCTGAAAATGGTTGCTTATACTGGGAAAAATAGTGATTTATATCACAAAATAAAACCAATATAATGTCTCTTAAAATGTATTTCTTAACTGCACCAATAATTTGTTCATTCAAAAAAACCCAAACAAGCAAACAAACCCAAACAAAAAAACTCCAACAAAAGTAACAAAAGCCATATACTGAAATAGTAACACCTCCCTGATTTTCTCCAGAGCCTTTCACAGGGCCCAAAACACATTCAGAGTGAGAGCACTGGATACTGCATGCAACAGTTATTAGAAATTAGAAAATGTTACTAGATACAAGAATAATATTTAGACAGTTGAGCTGTGCTAATGCTGCTGAGATAAAAGTGCAATTCCTATTCATCAAAAAGTGAATAAAACAGCTCCAAAGTCCATGAGTTATTTAACAGGGCAATCCAGAATAGTAGAGGCTGAAGCACTTTTCCTGCCTCCCCAAAGAGTAAAGAATTGTAGGAGCATATATCAGACTCTCTGAAACCTGTATTTTAATGACCGTTCTTTTTAAAGAAAAGGTAAAGGATATTCTGAGGTTTCCATAGAACCATTCAAGCACCAGAAGGTCACAGTTCCTGACTCCATAGGTGATGCAGCTTTTCAGAGAAAATGCCTGTCTGTAGGGAAAGCCTCTAGCAAAATAAAACAATATGCAGATGAAAGTTATGAGGATGACCAAAAGGTGAGCAGCAAAGCGTTCTTTAAATCCCCTCCTGCTGGCAATGGAAAAAGCTGAAACAAACTCTAGCATTGTAATGATGAAATGATTCAGCTGGAACAGGGGAAAAGTGTTACAAACTGGTTGAATAAACAAATTTGGAAAATAGGGTGCTGTCCTGCTGTCTGGGTTTTACTTTTGATTTACTGCATGAACTGGGGAAATCACTCTGACCAAGAGCTGCCAAACTAGCTGGTGAGTTTATGTGTCACAGATATTTTCCACTTCACTGGCACAGGCCCAGTTACAAAAAAGGACAAATTTTAACTTTCCTAAACATAGGTGCTATTAAGATTAGCTTAAAGCAGGCAGCCCAAAGTCGAGGTGTCTTAAGATTCCATTATTGTCCTGAGCTTCCTTTTTTTTGTTTCATTCCTCTTCAGAAAATATTTCCACCTCATCTGCTCTTTATAATACACTTGGCAATCGTTGAGGAGGATTCTTGAAATGTCTGAGATTCCTGAAAAATTGTATCAGAAATGTATTCTTTGCACATTAGGGTTTTTTCCACCTGCCTAGAAAGGAGAAAAACAAATACTCCAACAACAAGACTGAAGGATTGTCTTTTTTTGGATGTGTGAATGAATGTTTGCACTGACCTTTTCACCAGTTACACTGAAAAGCTAGGACACAACTGCTCTGAGGAATGGTCTGAGAGCCCCATGGGAGCAGCACACATTAGCATGAGTAACTTTTTCAATTTTCCCCTACCAAGGCAAAAGTTATTCCCTGAGAAAAGCAGTAAATCAGATCACCTGCTCTTTTTTTTTTTTCACTGTGGTTAGTAGGTCACATACACTTAAGGATAGATTGTGGCCTCTAGGCATGGGGTTGCCTGGAATACAGTACAGCACGTTCTATAAGAGGAGAGTCACAGAAGGCTTTTCTTTTTTCCTATGCCTCTTCCACCACGATATTTTTACACCTTTCCTCTATGTCATCCTTTTTTTGAGTGTCCAGATTTTGAGGAAATCCTAAGAAAATGGCCTCAGTCGATATCACATTGTTTCTTTGAGGGCCTTACAAGAGCAAAATTCCAAATGCCATCTTTACTGTTTATACACCTAAATGGAAGAAAATGGGATTCATTATTAAAATATCAGATAAAAGCCTATGGAATTTCCACAGTTTGACATCATCTCAGCAACTTTCCTTTTTTCCCTAGGAATGGCAAATCAGTAAAATTCAAAATGAAAAATTATATTGTGGAGAAATCCTGAAATCTTGCTTGCTTGATCTACAATGTTTGTTATAGCAAGGTAGAAAAAAGATCTTCAGGGCTTCTCTCATGACAGGACTTGCATGACGTGTTGATAAAAGCCAAAAGAATTTTGACTCAGTGTATGCCTTCATGAGCTTATGCCCATGGATCCCCTTAATGTTGATGACAATTACATGGATGCACTGAAGAGCCAGTAGACTCTGGTCAAGTTAAAAGTGTCTGCAGGAGAAGAGCAGCAAAACAATAGTGTCTGGACAATGTCTTTTTCCGCAATGCTCCAAAAGATATTTTTAAATGCTCAACAGTAGTTTTGTGCTTTTTTACTGATGTGAATTTTCAAACCTTGAGTTATTTCATTAGATAATACCACCAGTATTTAAAATGTCAGACTCAAACTGCATTTCCCAGTGTGAATGCCGAATACCAGTGCCTGAAGGAAAGTTTTATGGCATCGATTAACTACAACCGTTTGTAGAGCTGACAAAGAGCTGCGTAAAAGGTTTATTCTGACTTTTAGATGTGAGTATTGTGCATCATTTTTATAACATGCAAGCCAACAATGATGTACTTTGTTACTGCAGGTCAGAACAACTTCACCCCAAGAGATAAATCACAGAAACTGACATTAGCAATCCCAGAACTTGCAAGGCACAGGATAAGAGAGGCCATAGAAGAGATACTTCATTGTGTTTTCAATCGATCTCATTTGCTATTAGGAAAAACAAAGTATGCCTAAAATGAAGAACACACGACTCACATGGAAAGAAACAGTTGTGAAAAAAGCCTGACTTGGAATAGTAGAAGTAGGCAAAATACACGTAATGAATTTAAATGGAAACAGTGTCATGTGTCTCTCAAAAGTCCAAAGAACAGACCCTGAGCAAGTATAAATAGATTTTTTTAAAATGTACCAAATAAACAAACATGAGTGGTAGTGAAATCAAAACCTAGCCTTAATGCTGTTTCCATTCTGGTAGACAATTTTACAAGAGAGAACATGTTTTTTAGAAGGGGAATGTGCTGCACATATGTTGTTCATGTCAGCATTTACAGATTATTAGATTTCATGTTGCAATTTCACGTAGCAGTCCAAACCTGGGAAAATGTGTCTCTTACAAAGTACTTGTCATACGTAAAAATGTGACAATTGCTCTCCCACTGATGACTCTCCCCAGGTAACCAAGATAGACGTGTGGTGCAGAGAGATAAAATAATTTACTCGGCATCATTTGGGAGGTCAACACTTTAGCAGGGTTAAAAACAGTTAACAGAAACAGATTTTGGAATCCCAATTCAGCAGCCACTATATAGTTTTTTGTTGTTGTTTGTTTTTTTTTTTTTTTTTTTTTTTTTTTCTCCTTTTTTTTCCAAAAACCATGGAATTTTTGGTTGC
>VYZR01125400.1:1735-16794 GCA_013400675.1 Oxylabes madagascariensis
AAAAAAAAACTAAGAAAAGAAAAAAACCCACCACAAACAAAAAACCCACCACAAACAAAAAATACCAAAAACAAACAAATAAACAACACCCCCCAAACCCCAAACAAACAAAAAACAAACAAGCCCCCCCCCAAAAAAAAAAGGAAAAAAAAAAACAACCAAGGTGGCTGTGGTATGTTCATTTCATGTTTGTGGTTAATATTTCCCAGGCTGCTTCAAGGTGAGAGTAAGTTCAGTCATCACGCTGCCGCTCGCCAGAGTCTGCTGGTGTTTCTAAATTACTCTGATAAAAGATTGTGAAAAATGAACCTGTGGTAAATTGCATCATCCTTGTTATGTGTTTTCAGCAGAAGACACAACACTGAACCCGTGTGTTCAGGTCACGCACGGCACCCCCACAGTGGGTGCAATCCAGTGTGTTCTGCTGTGATTTACCCAAATGTCCCTGCATTTCCAGTGGTGCTGCTCTCCTCCTTTGCTCTAGAAATCTTGCAACAGCTCATGGTTATGGAGACACCAGATTTCTCTTCCATGGAAGGTAAAAAGCTGCTCTGTGTGGAAGCCCCCAGCCACTGACCACAGGACCCACAGCAGCTCCCAGTGTTCCAGTGGGATGAGGCTTTGAATGGGAGACTTTGAAGTGTTCTAGGCCTGGTTGGATGGGAGACTTTGAAGTGTTCAGAGCCTGGCTGGCTCTGAATCAACCTGGTCTAGTGGAAGGTGTCCCTGCCCATGGTGGTCTTTAAGGTCTCTTCCAGCCCAAACCATTCTGTGGTCCTACGAAGCAGCTGATAAGTGTTATAAATGAAATAGCCGAGTCNGTGAAAATGTAAGTTAAAAATTGGTACTGAGGGAACACTTGAAATGAAACAGCCTCTCCAAATATGTCTTTAAAAAAATAACATCACCACAAGTCACTATAGGAAGAAGTGGGGAGTCCCTGCTTGGCAGAGTTGTTAGAAATTAGACCAAGCCCAATCTCTGTGGGTGTAGCTGGGTTTGCTGGCTGTTGTGGTGCCTGGGTATATTTATGTGGTTTATTTATATGTAAATATAAGAAAGCAGAAACATAAACCCTCCTGTGTAGTTGGCTATTCTAAAATAAACCCACACAACCACATATTTTAGGGGAGGTAATGCAGATGCTACAACCATATCAAGCACGAGTATCCCTGCTGGCAGCCTGCTGGTTTTGCATGAGTGGGAAAATTCTCTCTTAAATGAGAAGTGCCTCATAAATCAGTGCCCACGTGATGATGTTTCCATCAGCCCCATATCCTGGGCAATCTGGGATCTGGCTCCAACCTCTCACTTTCCCACCCATTGTAAAGCAGGAGTGATTGTGCATGAAAGGAGGTCCCTGGATGTGAAACCCGCTGAAAAATAGCCCAGTCACTTCTCTTTTCCCATCAGATAATTGCTTCAGTTCCCGTTTCCTCATACTGCCTCTCACCATCTCCAAGCCCTCTCCCCAGCTGCTTGTCAAGGATTCCTGAGCCTTGGACAGAGACATACTTGAGCTATTTAAATGAATCTTTGAGGTTCCTATTGCATTTTGTCTTCAAAAGGGTGTTTATTATCCTTTCTACATAATTTTTCCCTCTTTTATGACAAGCAATACAAGCTAGAGTAAGACATTTACACCGTGCTATCTGCAGGGCTCTGGCCATAGTTCTTAAAGGGCTCCTCCACCTTCAGTGATGATCCAATGGAAGTGGTGGGTCTGTGGTACCTGGCTCCTGAATACTCAGCCAGTCCCACAGTAGCCTGAGCACGAGAGACTGTCCCCAAAAGCCCCACTGACTTCTGCAGCTATTATTTTCAGAGCTGCAAGGAAAATGAAATAGGAAGTAAAGCTGCTGTAATGCATTTTTGCATGCTTCAGTGTGGTGCTGTTTGCTTTGTGGAAGTTTTTTTATTTCCATTTGCATTTGAGTGTTGTAACCAGCAGCTGCAGCTCCTCAGCTGAGCTCAGCGCTGGGGTTTTCCATGGCGCAGTTGACCCAGGGGCACTTCTCAGTGGCTGCATCCTGCCATCAGCCTGGGCTTTGCAGTGATGTTATTTAGCACAGGGGGAAGGGAAAGGAGCCAATAGATCCATTTATCTGGAAGCAGGGCTCCCAAGGGCAGCAGAGCCAGGCTGGAAGCTGGCAGCACATCAGCTCCCCTCTGCCAAGGGACTCTGATAAAATTTGAAAATTTTATTAGTTGTTACCCAAGGGTAGAAGTGGTTGAGAGATACCAGAAGTGCAGTCCTGACAAGAGGGATGCGCTGGTTTGCTGATATCCAGGGGTTGGAGAGAAGACCCTAAACTAATTTACTGGGATACTGGACAAGAATTAAGGGCAAGTAAACCCAGACCCTGTAGTTTTAATAACTCTTGATCAGGTGATTCCATCTAAGGAAGTTTGTATCTTGTTAGAACTGCAAGTGGCTTAAAGCTGCCGCAGTCATTCTTGGGTTTAATTCTGTTTTACCCTCTGAAGATCAGTAAAACAGTGGTTTCCATGCAGTGGGTGCTGCGGGCTGTCATGGGTTGGCACGAATCAAACTAAATTAGGAGCAGTACTGAGGGCTCTGAAAAGTAGAGGAAAACAAGGAAAACATTCTGGTGGAGCTGCCTGCACAGATGTGTTTCTGGCACAGTAAGTGTTGCATTTTCAAAATGAAACTTTTTGTTTTGGTTAGTTTTTTGTTTTGTTTTGGTTTTTTGTTCATTCATAGTGGAAGTCAAATTCTACTGATTCTCAACTTTCCTTTTCTATTTTTGTTTCTTCCATATTTCCAGCTTTCCCTGTCTTTCACTGCACATTCTTTTTTTTTCCTGTGCTTATTTTTCCTGTTCCTCTGTTCCAATGGAGCATGAGGGCAGACAATGTCTGCCATGTGTGAATAGGAATATCATGCAAAAAAAAAAGGAACTTCCAAGGCACCAACTTCCTCTTTCTAACTCATCTGTGCTAATTGCCCTCCATTCCCATATTCTTCAGTAGGAAATAAGGAATTGCCTACTGTGGCTTATTCTAGCAATAACACACATTAAAATTGTCTCCACAGAACTTTTTCACATTTTATAGAGGGCAAGCAAGGGGCCTCTTGGGCTTTAGTTCTTGCATCTAGATCATTTGAGAAAATAAATTCCTGAGAAATTGAAAGCACTTGTGATCCCAGCTGTGATACATCAGAGCCCAGAGCAGGCTGGGCTTCTTGGGGCTCTGCAGAAGTGATGGCTGTGCTCTTCTCATTGTCCCTCTGGAGCCAGAAACAGGGCAGCAAATGGACCTCTACATCTTCCAGCAGTAGTCTCAGCCTGTGAAGGTAATTCCTCCCTTCTGGTTCAGTCAGAGCTTTTGGTCCAGTATTTCTTGGTTTGGGGGAAGAGGGCGTTTTTTGTAATTGATGTTTCATCTTTCCTTGGATAATAAGTTTAGAATCCTTGGAAGTTTTTTGGAGTGTGATAAAGCAGATATTAAGCCAGCACTTTAGTGTACAGAATGCCACAGCTGGTGTGGAAGGCTTTGGTAGAAATGCCATGTTCATTCTGCGGGGATTCACCTCTGCTTTTGGAGCTGATAGGGATGGGTTCACCTAGGAGCTTTATGCTGTTGAACTTGCGCAGTAAAGAAATGCGCACCAAGTGAGGGAACAGACACTGGTAGCAATATTCCTGTGTCTGACAGGAGTGGAAGAACAGGAAGCTTACCATAAACCTTAACTGAAATATCACCAAAATCAAACATGAAAATAGCTCCTCTGTGAGTATGGTCTGAAGCTGGCTGCTGATCAAAGAAAGATGACAAACAGGTGGTAAATCAGTGCATTAAGCAGGAGGGGAAATTCAGAGAGCTTCTGCAATGATCTGGTTTCTGTATAAAGAACATGGCAGAATTAGTCTTGTAGGATAATTTGTATGGGAAGGGACCTCAGGAGGGCTGTACTCCAGCATCCTGCTTGTTGTCAGCCTCTAGGTCAGACCAAGTTGCCCTGAGCTGTTTCCAACCTGGGAAACCTCTCATGAGCTGTCCCACTCTTTGTCTGACCTTGCAGAAAGAAACATCCCCTAATATCCTGGTTAACCTGTTATCACAGCTTTTGCCCCTTGTCTACTTTCTCTTTTGTGCTCCTCCCATGCATCCTGGGCAGAACCTGGCTCTGCTCTCTCAATAAGCCCCTGGCAGGAGAGTGTTATGAGTCCCCAAAGCCTCTCCTTCTCCAGAAGAACAACTCCTCTCTCAGCCAGGGTCCAGCGCCCTGGTTGTGCTGGTGGCTTCAGGCTTTTGGGGCTTATTTCTCCATTTTGTCAGTGTCTTTCTTGTATTAGAGGGACACAAAACTGGGCACAGTGTTCTAGGTGTGGTCTTCTGCTGTGTTCTAGGTAGAGGGGACAATCCCTTCCTTCCATCTTTTGGGTGTGCTACTTTTGGTGTATATCCATGTGGAGGCCTGTGAAAAGAGAAAAGGCTGTGTGGACTGGAGACCCAAGCAGGAGCTGACTTGGTGGCCCCAGACCACACTGGCTGCTAGCACTTTTGGATATGGAATTGGTGGGATAATCAATGAGTGCCTGGAGGGATAATAACAAAAATAAATGCTTCTGCAGAGATCAGCCTGCCATGAGCTCATGAGTTACAGATGAGTCATTTCCCATTGGTGAGATGTGGAGTGGAAGGAATGGATAAATCCATGGATAAATGGGGAAAAGGAAGCATGTTCTTGGTTCTTCAGACATGGCTTTACCTGATGCCCACAGATACTTCTGGCAGTGCTGCTGCAGCAGCAGCACACTAGAAACTCTTGGCTAGGAAGTAATTTAGGCTAAATCTTCACTGGCTACGCAAACATTTTTGCTGCTGCCTCCCCAAGCAAGAGAGTGAGTTTTCTAATACAGAATCACAAACAGACACACAGGACACACCCTGATTTATGCATTAAATACCAGGAAAGGCTGAACTTCTGTTTGTCACTTAGCAGACGGTGACGGTTGCTCCAGCATGTGAAATATTTCATGCCTGACACCTCAGTTCAGGAAATGGTGGTTTGCCCAGCAGAGGTGCAAGAGGCTGCAAGTTGTTATCAAGTGTAGCATGAGCCTTTCTCATAGTTTTTCTCAGTTTTCTGAGTTTATTTTCCAGAGCAGAAAGCTGTGCTGGGCTCCTCATGGCACACAGTGGGGTACCCCAGCAGGCACTTGTGAGCTTGGGGTGCCTGCAGCAGGGAACACGTCCTGAGCGCCAAGTTCTGGAGTTTTTAATTGAGTTTTGACACTGTAGCAAGTTCATTTTCCTGCAGAGCTGGGCTCACATCCTGCAGATCTCAGTGGCTGAGGCTCCTATTCCCCAGATGCAAGGTGCCAAAGGTTTGCTGAACTGCAGCAAGTTCATTGTGAAACTGCCACAAAGGTGGCTCAGCCCCCCTGGGTTGTTGTTCTGTGGAAGGGTTGAAGATGAGCCCTTGCAGGCCCTTTCTTAGAGGCAGGAGCAGGTCTGTGCTGAGTGGGTGCTGTGCCCATCCCTTGTGTGGGAGGGCACCAGTGGGGCTCCCACACATCCTCTCCACTTTGAGGAGCGCTGTGGTAAGGGCAACGCCTGCGTCCTCACACTCACATCTCAGCAGGCCTTGCTCTGAAAGTAAAAAGAAACAAACTGGAGGACAGCAAATTCCTCTTTGTCTTTACAAAGGCCATGTGAATAGGTCATGGTGCTGATGGGGTGGCTCCTTCCATCCGAGGCTGTGGGAGGTGGGAGTGCAGTCCCTGCCACCCTGGTGCTCCCAATGCTCCTGCAGATACCTCCTAATTTCTAAAAGAGGGAAACACCTCTTCTCCAACACGAGTCCTCAGCCTTCAAACATGGCTTAGGGAGCAAGTTGTTCCTCTTCAGAAGAAGGACTTTTCCCAGGGCAATTAGCTGTTTCCCCTGAAATACAAACACTTTGTCTCCACTTGGATCTGTAAGGTTCCATGCAATGTGTTTGTGTAGCACAGCATTAGTGCAGCCTCGGCACTGGGAATGGTCAAATGTCAGCCATGTGCAGCTCCCCTGACTCCAGCAGGATCCTGCCTCCATCCCACTGTGGGGGTCTGTAGCTACAGAACCCCGGAATCATTTAGGCTGGAAAACCCTCTGAGATCATCGAATCCGACCATTCTCCCAGCACTGTCAGGCCCACGACTAAACTGTGTCCCGAGGTGCCACATCTACATGTCTTTTAAATCCCTCCAGGATGGTGACTCCACTACTGCCCCGGGGAGCCCATTCCAGAGCTTGGCAACATTTTCCATGAAAAAGTTGTTCCTAATATCCAATCTAAACCTCCCCTGGCACAGCTTGAGGCTATTTCCTGTTGTCCTATCACTTATTACCTGGGAGAAGAGGCTGATCCCCACCTGGTTCCACCCTCCTGTCAGGGAGTTGTAAAGACCAATGAGGTTCTGTCCTGAGTCTCCTTTTCTCCAGAACATTTTAGTCCCTGCAAAAGTTGTCAGAGCAGAGTCATTTCTGATCCTGGAGACACTGCCTTGGCAGGACACCCACTCAGCCTGGCTGGACTCCTTGGCACTCACTTCCTTGGCAGAAGGAGATGTCGCCCTGCTGTGGAACCCAGAGAAATGCTATTTTAAGGCTTCCTCATACCTGTGAGCAGGTCAAGGGCTGTTCCTTCTCTTTAATAACCCCTGGGTGACCCTGTTACCTAAAGGCGTGTGCATTGTAATCAAACACCTTGGTGAGCTGCCTCTCTCAGGATGCTGAGTAGGTAGAACATTTGTTACCTGTTTAACAGAGTGAAATACTGGAGGGAAGTGAGCTGAGCTCTTCATTAGGGACGGGACTGAGGGGCTCAGCCTGTCCTTCCAGCAAAGCTCCTCATGTTTCTCTGGGGGAAGCCTGTTTGTGGCTTACAGAAGCATGGGGTGAAACAGGCTAGGCAGGAGAAATCCCAGTAATGCTCCTGAAAGCATTGGTGATGGTGAAGGATTGCCCTGGGTAGGAATGGCACCTGCTGGATATAACACAGAATTATTGTTTCTATGTGAAATATAGATGTCTAACATGGTTCACTTGCTGATTTTAAATATTGCCACTAGTAATCTATGCCATATCCCTCCAGAATTGTTAAAAATATCCTAAGAACTAGCCACAAGGCTGGAACAGGTCAGCACAGTCCCCACTCTGCTCCCTGCTCCATCCGCTTTCTTTAGCAATAGAGCTGGTGAAAACAAAGCTGTACCTGTCTGGACTTGTCTTCCCAGTTAGTTTCTGCTGCCTGAAGACTGTTGGTGAAATCTTTGTAATATTAAGCTGATCAAAGAACAAACTCAGTGAAACATATTCTTGCAATGAAAATACTGGAACTGGGCATATTTAGTGGATATGTTGTGGTTCAGCTGGATCTTGTTATTTAATAGCCCTGCTCACAAATAGCTGATGTGTGTAATGCTTGTGCTCAATTCAATTTGAATTAGGGCCAGTATTCTTATGCTGTTTTCTGTCTTTCATTCCCTGTGTTATCAATGCCAAACCACATGTGCTTTGAAAGGAGCAAAACCTCCAGCTATTTTCTGGTTGCCATGAGTTCCTCAGACTCTTCTCCTTCCTCCTCCCTTTGAGAACCTGCCTTTTACCACTCCCTTGTTTTTGTGTTTTCAACCATTGATCCATACAAACAGAGCAAAGTCCTTCCCTTTTCTTGTGGCTGGCAGGCAGCTGTTTCTGCTCAGGCTGTCGTGTAATTGAAGCTGAATTCCCCTGGAAGGTCCCCAGAAGATGCTGGACACACCTTGGCTTGCCCCAGCTTTGAGGCTGTGACCACAGCATGTTTTGTGATGGGGAAAAAGCACAATAGACAGGAGTTCCTGGTTGAAGTGTGACACTATTACTGCAAAATAGGTGCTGAGTTCATCTGTGACAGCTGAGCTCCCACCCTCTCATCACAGCTCAGGGTGCTCATGTGGTAACAGGTTTTGCTGCTGTTTTGGCCCAGAAGCAGGGTGCCCTGGCAACCTGGTGGGCCACCAACTCAGCCTTTCCTCCCTACTGGTTTGTGGCAGTCGGGAGACCCTGGTGAGCTGTGAGATGCTGGTCTGTGTTGTGTGGGCTGTGACAGCATCTCACCCCTCATCCCACCTGACAACTTGGGCTGGCTGGGTGCTGACTGCCAGGCTCTTCAAAGGCTTCATGGTGATGTTTCTGTATGAATCATGAGGAAAAGGAAGGGAGTAGATAATTCTGAAGTTAAAAAGTCTGAGGAGAGCTGCACTGTTTGTGTCAGCTGTCAAAAAGCAAGGAGAGAGGCTGGATTTGCTGTCCTGTTTTCTCTGCAAATCAGATTCCTTACTCCTGAATATCTCCTGCTAACTTTCCAAGTTGGTTTCATCCATATATTTGTCTTGACTGAGTCAAGACAAACATATGGATGAAACCATATGTGTGAGGCTTTTGCAGCCTCACACACCAGAACAGATGGTAACTGCCTCGGTGTTCATGCAGAGACAGACCCTGGTAACTTCTGGCACAGAGGTTTTGGGTGGATGGGTCATCTGATCTGCTCCTTGCCCAGACCCTGGCCCTCCTCATCTCTGAGCCCTGTGGCTACAGATCCTCCTGGCTATCCCATCTTCCTGTCATGCTGCCTGTGATCTTCCACCATGGCCAGCAAGGCAGTCTGTGGGTTGAGAACATTCATGCCTGACAACCTTGAGTCCTTCACACTGTGTGCCATTTCTGCTCGTACCCAGTTGGTGACCAAATCCAGCAGGATGAGCAGATTTTCTAGGTTCTAGGCAATTTATGACTTCTGCTGGCTTGGGTTGATGTGCCTGTGAGAGTTCAGCTAATGGCAGTACATGCCATGCTCTTGTTGGAACTTTGGAAGGGGCCATGGGAAGTTTTCCCATCCCTTCCCAGCTCCTCCCTTCTCTGGGGAAGCTGTGCTAGGACAGATTGCATGACAGGGAACCACACTGGCTGAATTCACATCCTGACCTTATCAGGACAAATGAGACCAAAGGTTAGCGGGGAATGATGTAGTGCAAGTAACTGGAGGCAACTGCACCATGCTGCTGCGCCAATGAGCTTTTATTATTGCTTTTATTACTGCCTTGGGGTTTTTTGCACTTAGAAGGGCTAGAGAGGAACAGGGATGAGTTAACAGTGAGAGAAATATTGAGGGGGATAGAAAAATGTGGGAGAAAAACCAACTCTGAAGTGCAGCTCTGTGGTGGGAGAGGGTACGGGGAGTGGACTGAAGCAATTGGTGAGAGGGAAAACACAACTTAAATACAATTGGACCATGAAAACGTGGCTTTCCTTCCAATCTTCCTTTCTAGGGAAGGTGTTCCCCCATCTAAGCTCTAACACTAGCTTTTCTACAGATAACACTTCCTTCCTTGGCCCTTCCAAGCCTCTGAGAGAGGCTTTTGCCCTGAGAAAGTTTCTGTCTTCCATGTGTTGTGTTTTTACAAATATGGGGAAACGGTGGAACTTGTGCAACTGGAGAGGAGGAATAATCCTCAACAACAGAGAAGTGGTTGTAGTCCATGACATTTGATTGCTTTCTAAGCAATAGCTTGCCTTTGCACCACAAATAAATATCCCACTGTCTTTTGCAGTTATAAATTCGTACCTGTGGCCTGAAGCACTGCTATCCATTCCAGGTGTGATACTGTAAATCATGTGACTGCCAGGAAATGTGTGTGATTATCAGGATTCAATCCACAGCAAATAAAGGTGAAAGGATAACTGCAGGATAACTGCAGGAGAACTTTCTGCTGCCAAAGGCAAAGCTTACATGAGGTGCCACTGCTGTGGGCAGCCAAGAGCCAGAGGCTTCTCCAGGCACTGCTGAGCCACTTACTAAGAATCCATTTGGACAAAGACTGGGGGAAAAGCAACAACTCCTTGTTTACAGGTCCCAGGTTTTCCCTGGGAAAAGCTTCAGTTACTAGACATGTGAGATCCACTGAAAACCTCTGCTGGCGTGAAGCAGCAGCTTCTTCCACCTTGATGCAGAACCTACTGGGCAAAATCTGTGCTTGAGGTGCTGCAGAGCTTTCCTACATACAGGATGTGGGACTATATCTGAGACCGTATTGTTATTTTCAAGAAGTTTTGTCCTGTTGATGGTCTAAGGCTCCAAAGCTAAATAAACGGATTTTTTTAGTTGGTTTTTGAATGGTTTCAAGGCTTACAAGTGAGCTGCAGCCAGTGATGGTGTAAGAATGGGGTAGGTGGTGGGAAACCTCTGCTAGAGTAGCCTTCCAAGCCTGCAGCAGCAGCTCCATTCATTTCCTAAATGACCAGTGATTACACAACGACTCCCTTTTGTTTTCCACTCCAGAGAAGCTATCTCTATTTTTACAACAGCTGCACTGCCTTTATATCTGTCTCTCTGTCATGCAAGGTTCATAGCACAAGAGTTTCTTGCCCTTTGAGCCCTGCCCACAGGAGCTTTCCTTTATTGCTCTGGCTGGGTTTGAAAGGGCTGAGCAGCTCCCCCCGGGGACCTGCTCTCCTGCGAGGTGAATTCTTCCCAGTTGAATTTAGCTGTGTGCACATGACAGGTGAAAACAACTCTTATTCCAACAGAAGTTTACCGGGTTTATGAAGAGCTTGATTAGGATAGGCAAGTTCAGAAAAAAATCCAGTGTCAAGGTTTAAAACTGTTTCTATCACGTAGCCCGTGCAGGGAGTTTATCTTAAAGAGCTGATGATGCTTCTCTGTGTATAAGTAGCCTAAAAGCCTCTTTAGTCTGCTGCTTCTGCAAGTCCCACCTGCCCTGGAGGTGATGGAGGAGCCAGTCAGGCACCAGCTCAAGTGTAGCAGCTCCCAAGTCACCCCCAAACCTGAGCTGGAGAAAACACTCTGGTTTTCTTCCCCTCACAAAGAGTTCAAAACAACAGAACTGACAATATATACCTGGGGTGGAATTTATCCATCCAGATGCTTTAATAACTGAATAACTACCAAATTCTGTCACGGGACTTCACCACTTTTCACTGGTAAAATACCCAAAGTGCAGTCAGACATGCAGGTACCTTGGTAGGTAACAAGGGAAAGCATTTCCAACGTCCTGATAAAATAGTCTTGGAGCATGTCTCTAGTCCCTGGGTGTGAGGCATTTGCTGCTGCTTTCTTCTATTCCCAAATCTTGGTCTAACCTTTTATCTGTGAACATTTCAATGCTGGGTTGTTTTTTTTTTTTTTGCATATGAGCATATTTGTAAAAAGCATGCCCCTTTTAATGCATGAATGGGTGAATTAATCTCTGTCTTATTTTTAGCAATGTTTGCATCATACAAAGTTTCCCATCTCTCTCCTACCCCCTCTCCCCTCACGTGTGATAAACTTGCAAGGGCTCTTAAAACAGATTTCCTCCTTGGGTTGGTGATGCTGAGCTGGTGTCCTGTCCCAGGGCTAGAGGTAGCTCTAGCCACCGCAGCCCCACATTCTTTCCCTGGTAGAAGGTGCTGCTGCAGCTGACCAGGACACAAATTTGGTCATGGAATCAGAGAATCATCAAATGGTTTGGGCTGGAAGGGGCCTCAAAGCTCATTTTTCTCCAACCTGCTATGGGCATGGACAGCTTCCACTATCCCAGGTTGCTCCAAGCCCCTCTCAACCTGGCCTTGAACACTGCCAGGGATGGGGCAGTCACAGCTTCTCTGGACAGCCTGTGCCAGGGCCTCATCACCCTCCAGAGTCAGGAATTTCTTCCCAATATCTATTCAGTCTAACTCTACCCTGTGTCAGTTTGCAGCCATACCTCCTTGTCCTGTCACTGTCTGCCTGAGTTAAAAGTTGCTCTCTGTCTCTTCTATAAGCTCGTTTTAAATACTGGAAGGCTGAGAATCTGGTGAGTGATTTCTTTGCTTATGCACAAAATGTTCCTGCTCTAGATCCGCAGGATTTTAGGTGTGAGTTAAGGCAGCCCAGGTACTCGGGGATTCCCAGCTGGAGGGGGTTCCCAAAACGTGGACCTTCAGGCCAGATACCCTGTCAGGAAGTGTGACAGCTTTGGGAGGACAGCACAGCTCCCAACACAGCTTCCACCCCCGCAGGGCCGGGATGAGGTCATCAGAAGCTGCTCTCTGCTCAAGGTGCTTCCTGGGCTTGCCTGCCTCAGGCTGTGCCGGGGAGGGCTGGTTAATGAGTGACAGGACAAAGGGACCTCTCCCTCCCCAGGCTGCACCTCCACTTGACCGTGCTGGATTTGAGAGCCATGACCTGGCACTCAACTTTCCCTCAGTTAGCCTCACATCTGTCCCTGCCCCGCAGGCCAGGCTGCAGCAAAGCCTGTGCCAAAGGCAGTAGGAAATGTCCTCTTTGTTCCAGCCCTTTGGGCTGGGTCTTCCTCTCCTGCAGCCCAATATTCTCCTTGGCTCTGGCCCAGAAAATGAAGTTATTCCCCAAAGGCCGGCACAGCACAGGGGTTTTCCAGGCAGTGTCAGTGGCTCTCACACACTGCCTCAGCCTCACTTGTATCCAAACACCTATGATGCAATAACATTAGACCTTTACAGCATGAAGTATAGCAAATGAATCAAATATTCAGGGGAAAAGCAGCTTCCTTCCCCTTGCCTTCTGAATGGTGCCTGCGCTTTCTTTTTAGGCAAACCTGAGGTACTTAACTACAGCTTCACTGCTGATCTAATAGCAGTAGCCAATGGTATTGCTGATAGTAACACCCATAGCAGGGACTTGCTGTACAGGATTTTTTAGTGTAGCCTGTAACCTTGCTCTGATCCAGGTCTGACTTGCAGATGATGACAAATACAAACCAAATACCCTGCAATGCACAGCATCAGGGCTCCCCTTCCCTGACATGTAGGATTCCACTCATCAGCTGCACTTGAAAGAGGCTGGGGGGTAGAAAATGAGAGCAAACAAAATTCTTTGTGCTTTCATGAGTCATGAAAAAACCCCTCCAACTGTCTCAACAGCACATCTGTTTGGGTGTTTTCAAGAAAGCTGGAACGCATCCTCAGAGCTTTTCCATGAGAAAAAGTAAACATGTCATACATAAAACATTTTATTAAAACAAATATACAACATTCTATATACAAAAATAAAATGTACAAGAAAATAGTCTTTAGTGATTTGATTCCTATCTATTACTCACACACATTAGAACCTCTTCCATCCAGCACTCGCCTGCACATGCTGATCCAGAGGATCTGTGGGATGTTACAGTTTGTGTGCTGTACTGGAGAAATCCCCACAGAGTGCCAGAAGGAATCTGCAAAAGGCGTGGTGAAAATAAAGAGCTCTGCCCCTCTCAGTGCAAAATTGTTTCATGCAGCAGCTCTTGAACTCACATGAGGAAAGGAATAGGGCATGCCTATGGCAGAGAGCATCCTAGGAGTGCACCTGGGGAACGGACTAGGTGGAAGCAAAGCCTAAACTGAATTTTCACATTTTAATTGTCTATTAACAGAGTTTAAACAGTCTGAAAGATGAACTATATGATGGAGTAAATCAAAGAAGAGATGGTCCATTAGCCCAATTTTTCTGTAATGACAGTTGTTAAGCTCAACGTCACCAGTGTTGCACAGGTAAGCAGCAACCAAAACTAACAGGTCAGAGACTTCTCTGCAGTCTCTGCTCTAAGCACACTGTGGGTAAAGTGCTCATCACACCACACGTGGGGAGGATGGTAACCTGCTCCCCAGGCTCGTGGTACCCCACCAGGTCAGACTCCATGGCACAGTGACACTTCCAGCAAAAGCTTCACCTCCAGAGCAGTAAGGTGGGAGCTGAAGCTGAGCACCTTCCGTGCCAGAGTCCTGCTAGTGAGATGGGGCTCCTTTTCTACATTGATCATGGTGTTTTTCATGCTAACTTTTCCAAGCCTATAACTGAAACGGAATAAAAAAAGCTACTTTCTTCCTTCAGTCAGTAACAAAAAACTTCTCCCATCCTCTCCATGCTTGTTGAAGTTTCTATCCAAGAGCAGTTTGTGGTTGGAGGAAGCCAAGGGTTTACAATCCACAGGGAATGACTTGCATGGTCGGCCTCACTGAATCCAGCCAGGAGAAGTCTAAGCTGCTTTTCTGGTCAAAGAACCTGAAATCCATCTCTCCTAGATAAAAGGAACCGAGAATGGGCACTGAATTAATGCAGCAAGAGCAAAATAGTGTATAGATATATTAAAAATTGAAAGATTTCTCAGATGAGAGTAACTACTTTTACTATTTACTAGTTTTTCACTAGTATTTTTGACTATTTTACTACTATTTACTATTATTTCCCTAAAATACATCAAACACTTTCTATTAAACTGCTTTATTTAAGCTATTGCTAGAGGAAATCCTTCAGTTATATTCCAAAACCTAACTTACACGTGTATAAGCCTGAAACCTGTAGGATTTGCTTACTGGAGGTGTTTTTGACTTTTCCTTTTTATCAACAAATTCCTTACAGCCTTCCAACAGGCTGCTTGGAAATCTCAGAACACAAGGAAGATGAATTCCTCCAATTCCTTTGCTGCCTCCCAATTAGTGTCTTATCTGCACCATCCTGTGGCCGTGAGTGTCAGGGAGAGCCCAGGAGCCCGTACCTGATGTCGTGTCGATGTCGCAGTCCTGCTCCTTGTAGCTGTAGGTGCTGCACAGGGTCTGGGTGCCTGACTCGTTGGTGAGAAAGCCTTTCCCCCCAATGCTGGTGTTGTGCCAGTCTTGAGCTGGTCCAAGCAACTGGAAGAGAAGAAGGAGATGGTAAAAACTGCTGCTTCCTGCTGTGGGTGCAATGTTTGATTACTTGCCCTTAATTAGAAGACAGGTAAGTAACAAGATCAAGTTCTATTTTCTCATGCTAAGTTATATAAAACTTGTTTTGTCACAGTCTTAAAAAAAAAAAGTTCATGCAAACCAGCAAGGGCTGGAGCACCTTCTCCTATCTTATCAGTGGGATGAGCGTGACATGTCTGGAAATGCAGATAAAGAGCTGAACACGTCACAGGTGGAGGGAAGGGCAAAATAGAAAGGTCTAGAGGATTTTTGCAGACCCTAATACAACCTGAGATCAAGGCCTCAAGTTGGGCCAGGGGATGTTTATATTGGAT